>BBSZ01014443.1:42832-56534 GCA_000981365.1 Subanguina moxae
ATCGATTTTTACAAAAAGTACTTAAAAACCACTTTTAAGTAACGGTTTCGCTAAAAAGAGGCCAAAATAGTAACTTACAGTAGAATAGGGGCTGAATTGGGTGGGTAAGGGTATAATAGGAGGCTACTAATATGTGGAGTCATTCACCTCGCTCCCTTACTGAATTAGGGCTGAAGTGCCTCTAGATGCATTTTCTGATCAAGAGTATTGCTCGGATTTATCTCATATGCAAGTCTATGCGCGCTTCATCCCTTTAAAACAATCTTTTTGTCTTTTTTTAGCATAAATTATGCTTAAAAGTGGCTATAAGACATCTTTGGAAAAGTGGATTGGGGGGGGGGTATAACCGAGTAGCGTCGAAAAATGGGTGTGCTTGCTGCCAACAAGCTTTTTGTTTTAGGTCAAAGTAGCTGTACTTGGTCTTGGGGACTCTTCATACCAAAAATTTAATTATGCTGGCAAGAAGGTCTTTCGTCGGCTACAGCAGCTTGGCGCTGTTCCTCTTCTTGAACTTGGCCTAGCAGACGATCAACATCAACTGGGTGTGGATGGCATCTTTGAGCCTTGGAAAATTCTTCTTTGGACAAAGCTGAAGGAAAGCAATTTGTTTGGGGTGATTACATATATGTTTTTTGGCCCGTTCCGTCAACTCTTTATTTAAGGATGTGTCGTTCAACTTTCATTCTGCTAAACCTTTGCCGCCGAGGTACCGATTTCATTTTTCCGAAAGGCGTTCTATTCCTTCAGCGTCATCTCTGACATCGAGCTCATTTGTTTCTATTGAAGTCATTTCGAATCAGAGGGTTACCAGTGATGACCATTTCCAGGCAAAGTTTTAATTTACGGAAGGTGTGGGCCCATGTGTGAAAGTGAAAATGAAGTCCAAACCAACGTTTTTTTTTCTCGAGGTTATGTTTTAAGTATTTGAGTCTGTCTTTCTAAGCGTTTTGTCTTTTTTTACGAGTAATGTGAGGTCATCTATGCCAGCTTTGCTACAAAATTAGCGAAGAAAGAGACACGAAAGAGTGTTGTGGTTTTTGCCTTTTAAATTTTGCCTTCTGTTTCAGAAATTTATTGATCTAAGGTTTTGCAGGACACTCGATTAATCACTTTTTCGGCTAACCCATTTTCAAATGACCTGTGTGGCAACAGTATTTTGAAGTAAGTTAAGGCTTTTGAAACGTTTTTTGGCTTTATGTCGTCTGGCACTTAGGTACACTGCCGGTGATGTGATGATGGTTCATCCGCGCAATCTTTCTCAGAGTGTAGAAATAGCGATAGAAGCTTTGCAGCTGTCAAACAATGTCTTGGATAGGTCTTTTCAAGTCGTTCCATCTGATGAGAATGTCCCTACACCACCCAACTGGCTCTTTCGTGATGGTAATTTTTTTGATCCTGAGTTTTATTGTGTGCTCGTTACTTTTCCCAAGGTTTTGCAACTCTGAGAATGTGTTTTGAGTACTATTTTGATCTTCAAATGGTACCGAGGCGGTCTTTTTTGGCTTTGCTATCACTGGTGTCTACAAATGAGATGGAAAAAGAGCGCTTGGCTGAGTTGGCTTCAGCTGAAGGATTGGTAGTATTACCTGTCTGTTCTGTTGAATTACACGTTTTTAATTCATTAGGATGATTATTTGGACTATTGCCAGTATCCGAGAAGAACGGTGGCAGAGTTATTGAGAGATTTTCCATTGACATCCAAATCTCTAAAACCAGAACAATTTTTCGATGTCTTCTCCACTATTCGTGCTCGTGCATTCAGTATCGCGTCCTCTCCAACTGCTCATCGATCAAAAATACAGTTACTAGTATCTCGGGTAGGCTTTTTGTTGCAGGTAATCGTCAGGCTATGTTATGATTTCAGGTTGTGTATAAAGCGAAAAGAATGGAAGAGTTAAGAAGAGGACTTTGTAGCAATTTTTTATGTGGATTAGACCGTCTTGATAAGGTACCTTTTTCTGGTTAGTTTGATCCGAGTTGTCGATTCTAGCTTATAACTTTAAGTTTTCTTTCGGCTAAAAGTGCCTAAGATTGCTTTCAAGGAAGTTTTTTTAGGTGTTTGTGAAGATACGTCCTGGAACCTTTGTATACAAGGCCGAAGAGCCTCTCATGCTAATTGGTCCTGGCACTGGTGTTGCTCCTTTCCGATCTATGATTGCTGAAAATGAATGGTTGATCAGTTGATATGTTCATTAAGATATGTCCATGATTGAGGTTTTTAGTCGGCAAGGTTTTTCAACTCCAATTCTTCTATTTTTTGGCTGCCGTAGCTACTCCAAGGATTTTTATTTTAAGCAAGAATTTGAGAGATGTTTGAAACTCACACTTGTTGTCGCCTGCAGTCGTGATCAGGCCCAAAAGGTAGTATTTTGACAATAAATATTTAACAGCCAAAAATTTATTTTTTAGATTTACGTTCAGCACAAGATAATCGAGTTCAGTGATGAGGTTTGGAATTTTCTCCACAATGAGAGTGGTAAAGGTTTTAAAGCCTTTCCTTGCTTCCTTTACTTCTTATTTAGCAAGAATTTTTATCGCCGGTAGTGCCAACGAAATGCCCAAGGATGTCCTTAATGCCATGAAAATTGTTGCCAAAAAGAATGGTGTACAAAATGTTGAAGAATTTTTCAAGATGCTTGAGCGAAAGAATAGAATACAGTTTGAAACTTGGTCGTAGTAAAATTTCGTTTGATTGCGGGATTCTCTTTACCTCATTTTTGAAGGCTTAGCCTTATATCTTAGCGTTGAGACAAGAATATATGCAAGAAATCTTTATATACGGGATGCTTTAAGAATTCGCGTGTGTGCAGGACAAAAACAAAACTGAAGGGGCGGGTGCAGAAGGGAAGTTATAACTTATCAGGTTTGAATTTTCTGTTTTTTTTTGCAAGCCGTGTGCAACTTGACACACTATTAAATGTTGGCATTTTGCCCTGGCTTACCAGCACGTGTTTTCTCGTGTTCTACAAACTTTACTATTTTGAACATAGAGAAATAGAGGAGAAAACATGCACCTCTTTCTTACATTGCAAGCACTTGGTTGACATTCTGGACACACGAAGTCAGAAACGCTTGCGAAATAGTATATAAAAAAAGAAGAAAAGAGTAATATTTCTCTTTTTTACTTCCCAAGAAAATAAGACCAGGCTTGTGGGCAATTAATTGATTGATTGAACAACGTTGAATTTTGTGTTGTTTTTAAGTTAATTGTAAGAGGGGTGTTTTTCCACTTTGTCCAGCCACTTTTTGCCTGAACTCCGAAGATAAGATTGTAAATGCGTGGGCGGGTTGCTCAAATGCAGTAGTAGTTGTGAATTTACTGATGTCGATCTTTTACTCAGAGCTAGGCAGTGGAGACCACCCACAGCCACCACCCCTGGACAACTACAGCCAACGGTTCACGAATGCATTCACAAGTCTAGCCGACTTGGGAATGCAATATTTCAGTGAGATGATTGCACCCAAAACAGGTCTTTTATTTTATGCCCTCTTTTTTTGCTTTAATAATTGGACCACTTGAAATTATTGCTACATTCTCCTCTTTCCATTCTTAGAAGACTCAATTATGGAGAACAAAGAGATTTTATGTGTTTCCTTCAATCAGGACTGCAGGTATTGCCGTTGAAAATATTTTTGTGTAGATTTTAGAAACTTATTCCTTTTTTGTCTCTCTTCTTGATTGGCTCGCTACCAAAATGTTAACAAACCCACATTTTAAACTAAAGTCTACCTATATCACTCTAAAAACCTGCCAATTTTGGGTTGAGTCGTAGCTTAAACAAAAAAAAAAAACCACTTGGCGAGGGTAGGCAGAACTATGGTAAGAATCATATTCGGAAAAAGTTCAGGTTCCATGGAGACCTATCAGTTAAATATATACTTTTGAATTTTTTTTAAAGTTTCATAGACAAATAACTTGCTTAAGACTTGTCTGGGAAAAGTAGGTCAAAAACAAAATGTCAAAAACATGATTTTGAATTAGGGGTGCCGGTCTATTACAGGAATACGATAGGCAAAAGAGACCTCAGCAATCCGAACCTGAAAACAGAATTTTAAAAGAACGCTCGGCCGTTGAGATATGATCAAAACTAGAGGGAACGAGGCTCAAACCTGACTTCACGGCTGACTTTGATCATATCTAATCGGTCTAGCATCTTTTGTTTAATTCTGTTTTCATAAATTTTGTTTCGCTATTTTCCAAAAGTTTCAATAGAAATTCTAATTTTTCAGTTGCTTGGCAGTGGGACATGAGGATGGCTATAACTTTTACTCACTTCGCTCGATAGATCGTCTTGAGAAGCTGTTTGAAGGAAGAGGTTGGTTGGGATCGCTCACCATACTTTTTATTTGGACTCAAAAATAAATTCTTGTTTCCAGTGCCTGAAAGAGCATGTATCGTGGAACGTCTCTACCTCAGCTCTTTGATCACCATTGTGTCGATGAAGAGCACTCGCAAGCTGCAGGTCTATCACTCAATCAAAGAAAATGAGATTTGTTGTCATACCTATGCCAGTGCCATTCTCACGGTGCGGATGAACAGAAAAGTAGGTTATTCTACACCATCTCCAGCAACGCATTTTATTCTTGCTTTCAGAGGGTAGTCGTTTGTCTTGAAGATTCCATTCACATACACAATGTCCGAGACATGAGAGTAAGTCCTTTTCACCCTTGTTTGTAAGTCGATAAATTGGCGTCCAAACTAGCTTCAGTAGTGGTCAGACTAAAACGTCTCGGTAGTACACTCAGGAAACCGGCCAGTTCTCCAGACTTTTCCAAATTACTGTGATATACGCCATCTCCTCCCCAATGTTTTCTTTCAAAATTTTGTTTTAACCCCTCTATACCACTTCCTATACGCCACAACTGATTTTGAAATTAGTTTTAACACATTCTCATACAACAAAATTAGTTTTTCAAAATTTTTTTAAACCAAAATTAGTGAATTCTACCATCTTTTGGACACTATAGCTGGGCAAAAAGACTCTTAAAATGCGTTTTAGTCAAGATTCTAGGTCGGATTTATCTCATAGGTAAAAGCCTATGCACGCATGTCTAATCATCCAAGCATCCTAGGGGGTCTAATTCTAGGTATATGGGGTTTGGGGTTGAGATGTACAAGCATATCTGAGACATAAATCACTCGAAAATTACTCTGGATGCATAAAATATGTATGCATACCAGAGTTCCTTTATGTGGTAAAAACTATGATTTAAAAAATGAAACTGTACTACTGTACTATATTCCTCCAATTGTTTATACCCTCCCCTGTATTAGGAGGGGAAAGACAAACCACTTTCTAAGGAGGGTCCACTCAAAAAAGAGAAGATCTTGAACATAGCTTTGTCAACTAGGCTCTACCGCATAAAAATGCTCTGGTGTGTATGCCATTTTCATGAATCCAATGCTTCTTCTCGAGTGATTTTTCTCTTAGGTACACCCTCAGACATATCTTTTCCTATTTTATCTATATCCTATATCCTTTTATTAATTTTTGCTCTAATTCAGTTGATGCATATGATCAAAGACACTCCTTCTAATCCACAAGGTATTCTGGACTTGTCGAATGATGAGAGTGCTTGCTACTTGGCCTTCCCAAATTCCTCCTCCACTGGGCACGTGATGGTTTATGATGCAGGTACCGGTAATTTACTTTCTCTTATTTATTTTCCTCCAAGAGTTGTGATAAAAACTTTCTTGCTTGGAGATGACATCAAACCAGTCTGTAATATAAGTGCACATGCTGGAGCTCTGGCTGCCGTTCGTTTCAATCCCGACGGCACCAAACTGGCCACTGCTTCTGACAAGGGCACCGTCATTCGCGTCTTCGGCATTCCGAATGGTGAACGTCTGTTTGAGTTCACTCGCGGTGTCAAACGGTTGGTTGCCATTTTTGTAGTTTAAAGTCCGGCTATGCTTCCATGTGCTCCCGAGGAGAGCGTAGGTCAGCGTATATTAGCCATAAACAAACCCGCCCTCTGTTTGGCATATTAAAGTGTAAGAAAGACTATGTATGTACATACAGCGTGGGCCAATTTTTTGCATCTTTTGTTTTGACCACAACATTTTTTTCATGGCTTATTTCAAAAATGGTCCCCTTGTTATTGTTGACAATTTGTAAAAAATACTTGGGAATATGGGCTTTTTAAAGGCTACCAAATACCCCTGCAGATGACTGTAAATGCCTGATGTGCGAATAGAATTGAAATGCAGTTTCTAGGTGTGTTAGCATCAGCTCTCTAGCCTTCAGTGTAGACTCCAAGTATTTGTGTCTGTCCAGCAACACTGAAACCATTCACGTGTTTGCATTGGTGAAACCTGAAACTCCTCAAGAACAGATTAAGTAAGCTGTTTGTATTCTTCTTTCAAGAGTGGACCAAATTTCTTCAGACAGGATGATTTGTTGCAAGAGGGAATTGGTGCCTGGGTGAATCCCTTGACCAGTTTTTTCTCTCAGCAGGCGTCTGCATATCTGCCCACCCACATGAATGAGTTGATGCTGCGGGAGAAGTCGGTGGCCACTGCTCGTCTTCCGATTGCTGGCACACGCACTGTTGTGGCTATGCCCAGGCATTACTTTGAAACATTTTTAAAACATTTTTTGGAGCTTTTTAATAAAATGACCTAAAATATAGTTATGCCTATGTTCTCATCGCTCAATTGTTTCTTCGTAAATATAATATAGAATTGAGAGTGTGAACGCAACTCATTTAGGGTTAACAACGTTGATTATCTGCTGGTGGCCAGTGCGGATGGCTACCTCTTCTGTTACACTCTCGACACAGAAGGAGGCGAATGCACACTGATGCGTCAGTACAGAATTGGGCCACATTCAGTGCAGAGTGAGGAGGATACCATTGGCACTGCCATACCCATCAGCACGAGAAGTACGGTATCTGCACAACTCCATCCACCTGGACTCTCGGTCAACTATATATCTAGGGCTAGAATATGCAATTGTGAACTGCTCTAAAATGGACCCAGATCTATTTTTAAACGTTTTAAAACCTAAAGCATACAGTAAACGGGTTTTTTAGGTGAAGGAGAGCCATTTAAAAAATTATCGAAGATCGCACTCGAGGGAATAAGGCGCAAGGTTGGAGGGTATTCGGATACTCAGTTTTAAATTCTCACCTTGTTTCTATTAGTGGAAATGAGTATTAAGAGCTTCAGAATGTGTAAAAAAGCCTACGGCTAATGCTTTAGTTGGTCCACATATGAAATATATTGGCTATCCAGGCACCCTCCAGCAGTACCCTAAAGTTAATTTGAAGCCAAAACTCTTTTTTTTCAAAAATGTTCGTCCGCATTCTAAAAGCACATTTTCTATATGTTTTAGGCCGACAATGTTGTAAAAATTTTGATTTGGGCTCACTTTAAGACGGTTCACAATTGTGTAGTTTGGCCATGACCTTAGAAATAAAAACCTTAGAAAACAGTTAAATTTGCAGGACCTGGAAAACTTTTCCAAGTCGTCGTCACCCAGCCAGCCAAGTATTGCAAAACTGCGAACAGCTGGTCCTGCCCACCACACAAGTGGTGGGTCTTCGTCTTCTTCCCAGCAGTCGCTTTCCCAGTCTCCTCCTTCTACTACTAAACTAGTGCCTCCGCCCATACCTCCTGCACCCAAGAAGCGGAACACTCCTTTGAAGGAGGTAGTGCCTTCTACCGCTTCCACTGGACGGTCCACAGGTGGGAAGTCGAGCAGCTCGGGCCTGATCAGCACCAACCCATTTGATATGGACGAAACAGTGGGTTTGGTCAAAGGCTCCCCTTCTCCAGTCAAGAAAGGTGGAGGAGGTGGCAGTGCTGCCAGCGCCGCTGCCGCCAGTAAAGCTAGTCGACAGAACAAGGATAGTGATAGCGATGGAGATGGTCAAGTGGACAGTCCTCCTGCTGATCTAAATGATATGGACGAGTTTCCACCATTGAATCACGCTATTTAAAGCCAATGGGGACGCCCACTACTTACTTTACGTTCGAACAAATGTTTCTTTGCATTATGCTCCTTTGTCCATAATCCTTCAGCTGTATTTTTGAGAAATTCACTTTGACTTGTATGACTTGTGTATATTTTCGGCTAATTCGGGCTTTACAATCTTTTGTGGCACTATGCTTTTGAATATGCGACTGTAGACTCCTTCCAAGCATGTATCCCCTAAAAATGTCGCCAAAATTTAGCGCTAAATTTTGAGAACATAAATGGCTGGAAGAAGACCGCACTGTTATCGTCAAAAACACAATGCCACAAAAAATTTGGAAAAATAGTAGTAAAAGAATATAATTCGGGGCTATAAAATGGCCGAACGTCGTGACGAATGGGGGGGGGTATTAATATAGGTTTTACGGTGATAACTGTTTTTTGTATGTGAAAAAACATGTTGATGTGCAAAAAGCTAGTGTTGCTGAGTTCTGCGTAGAACTGTCATGCTCGCAGAAAGTGTGAGAAAAAATACTCAGATAATAATTCTTAATAATTCCAAATGTTTGTACTGGACTACAGTCGAACCTCGTTAAACTGGCACCCCTAATTCAAAAAAATGTGTTTGTGGCATTGTGTTTTTGACCTATGTTTTGCTGGTGTCTTCTGGGCATGTTATATACCAAAACGTAGCCTAGAATCTAAGCTAAATTTTGGTATATAACATGCCCAGAAGACACCAGCAAAACATAGGTCAAAAACACAATGCCACAAACACATTTTTTGAATTAGGGGTGCCAGTTTAACGAGGTTCGACTGTAATCACAAAAGTCAATTCAATTCCTGCATGAACACATCAAAAGTATCATTAAACTTTTTACTTTATTTAATTTCTTCCTCTGGTCCACAATTGTTTTTAATATTCGGTTCTCTCCATGGGTAGTCCATCAACGACTCTTTAAGTAGGTCAAAAACTATTTTGAATCATTGGATGAGCGTTTATAAGAGAAAATACAACAAGAGTGCATCGGTAACCACCCCAAAGTAAATAAATTCCAACTATCCAAATATAAGATTTCTAGGGAAAATTTCAAAAACCCATATGTAAGTGGCCTGTGTCCACTCTTGCCATTCCTTTTAATTGTAGGTTTATAAAAGGAGCAGGAAAGGGTGTTTTCGGAAAAGTGCCTTTTTAAGTTTTCTGTTTGCGAACGCTTGATTTCTATTTGGCGCCACAGCTGTGCAACATAAGTCAGCACGGCTTGAAGTTCAAGAGCCAAAAACCTAGGCTCGTGGTTTTTTTTTTGGTGTTTTGATGAATAATTTTGATTGTACATGCATTTTCTGTCACTTGTATGAATGTGTTCTTCAGCAGTGTATAAAGTTTTTGATTTGAGATCAGCAGCTCGTATAGTCGAAATGATTTAGATTTAGCAGTTTTTTCCTTCCACACCATTGATTTTGTCTCCTAATTCTGGCTTTTTTTTTCAAGGTTTCCCACCAAGATCTATATTGATAAAAAAAATTTAGCGTAGTGTGACCAATAATTTATCAGTAGATAGTCGTTGGGGAGCCATCTTTTGTCAGAACAACTTCTCAGCACAAAATGAGTAAGCAAGAACCGTGTTCAGCTGAGTCCTTTCCGATTAGACGAAAAAGTAAGACTTTGATATAGGAAATATGGTATTCTTATTTGGACAAATGTTACTTGCGAAGCTATTTGTTAGTGGAGTCGGATAGGTCACTTATCATAGGTGCCCAGATGTTCATATTTGAAATTTCAGGTCGAACACTTATTTCCGCAGTCAGTCCTCAAATGCCTTTGGGTGGAGGCGGTCAAGTCAGCACCTATCCTCCGCTTGAACAGCTCCATCGCTTATCAGTCGCTTCTCGTCTTAGTCATCTGGTGGTGGTTAAGCAAGCAAGTCCAGCACTTCCAACTGCTCTTCGGCCTACCTCAACATCTGTGAGCTGTATGGAAGCTACTTGTCGTCTGATGCGTCAAATAAAGCCAGAGTTAACAGTTCTACCACAAACCATCGTGCCACCTATGTCTGAGAGTGGGTTACATCAAGCAAGGCAAAGAACAGTACCGCAGACTGATCAACGAAATCAGCAACCGGAAAATTGTCAGATGGGATCTCGTCTGAATCGCTACAATCAATGCAGTAATGGAGAGAAGTTTCCTAAAGAAATTCACTTCGATCCGCCTTGGACGCATCGCATTAGTCAGCTTCAGAACGTGGTGCAAGTGCTTAGACAGTACTCAGGCATTCATCTCAAAAACAAGTAAGCCTTTTTGTATTGAGAGGGGATTTATATAAATGTAAAGTGTGACGCTACTAGGAAATACAGCCCTCACGCTCTAAATCGGAGCACAGTAAGAATCAAACAGTTGGATATCCAGGTATCCTCCAGACTTGGTTTGCCTTGGTCCCCCAAGCATCCTCCTGCCTAAAAATATGATTTTGTGTATTTTAATGCTTAAACATAAAAAGAGCGGTTTAAGCCGGTTTCGGGAGCGTACGGCTTAACCTGCTTTGTTTTGCACCACCACTCAATCAGAAGTCTGAGAAATAGGCAGAAATGTTATGATTCACCTTTAACATTTTTTATCTTTCAGAAACTCTCTAATCATTCACTGTTTTGCTCAATCAAGTGCTGTGTACATGGAGCTGGTCTTCTCACTCATTAACACTGTCATTGCCGAACTGGGTGCAGACGAACCGCCTTTAGAAGTCCAGCCAATTCTTCTTGATGGGAATAAAGTGAAATGTCTGCAGCCGATGATGGTCCAAGAATTCAAGGCCTACAAAGTGCAGTGGAAAAATACAGTTCTCATACGGGTTTCTTTCAAAATAAACTCTAGCGCTCGACTCTTCCAAATCATATTCAATGGAATGGTGCCAGAGGTGTTCGACAAGATTTCTGTGCGCACTCCATTCGCACACCCAGATGTTACTCGGCCAGAGCGAGATCTTCGGCATCGCCTTCAAATTTTTTGCAGAGAAAAGAATGCTGCTGCTCGTGCCTTGCAAATGGCTGCCAAACGGGATGGCTTTGAGTGGACTGGAGTGGAGCAATACTTTCACAACAATGTCCAGTTGTTCAAGGTGTGCTGCTAATAATTTTTATGCCTGGAGTAAAATTTTGGTAAGAATTCCTCTTTTCAGAAGTCCTATCTTCGAACGACGGCCTTAAAACTTCAGCCAGATACCGAGATACAGCACTTGCATAGCATTGTGACCAGCCTCAAGAAGTATTCTCAGCTGTATGAAGAGAAAAAGTATGTTTGACAAAAGCTCCCTTCATGGTGCTCATTCAAAAGTTAAAAATAATGTCATACCAGTTCTGATTACTAAAACTTGTTTTTAAGAAGTGTCGGTAAGGCTATTTTTGAAGACAAAAATTGACTTCAGAAGGCAAAGCAAACCACGTTTGGAAGGTACCTAAAAACTGAAATTTTAAACTTTTATTGCTCGAGTCTGGCTGTAAGAGCCTTACAATGTATTACGAAGCGGGTATACGCTGAACATGCGGGCCAAGCCTAGGTTTGAAGCCTTAGTTGTTCCATATGATATGGGTATCCAGGTACTGAATTGGGAGGGGAAGGGAATGATAGGGGGCCACTAATTTGACTATGTACAAGACCTTCTCTTTTCCTACAGGGTGGCCTTTTCATTGTGCCTTCCTCTCCCAATACGGCCCTTAACCCCTTTAAAATAGTATTTTTGTTCGTTTTTTGGCATAAATTATACATAAAAATGGTCGTTAGACACTTAGGAAAATCGATTTTTTTGGGGAGGGAGGTATAACCAAGTAGCGCCAAATAGTTATTTAAATTACTCTTTTCAGACTCGCGGCTATTATCCAGAGCTTTCCAAGACCAACCTCAATGACCAAAGAAATGGATTTGGAACAGCTGAAGGTAGCAATTTTCAGAGTAGTGCACACCAATGAATTCCAAAAAAGGTGTCCAGGCGTCCAGAATGTTGAGATTCATCGGGTGATGCGCAATCTAGATACCTTCTTGAATACAAACCAGCAAAAGTGGCATCCAGTTCAGAGAGCTCAACCGCCATTAGTCAGAGTACGATTTGGAAGTGCTAAAGCCGCTTCTAGTTTTATTCAACTTTTCGAAAAGTTCAACGCCTTGTCCTTTGAGGCGAAACATGGTTAGTTTAAAACTTCATAGGAATAAAATACACTGCATGGTGCATGACACAAGATGGCGCAATTTTTAAGCTTTTTTTTGCCATAAATTTTCAAATTTGCAACATTTTTGGCCGATCTTTTTTTATTCTGTGGCTGTGACTCTAGCAACTTTCCAACATCAAACATGCATATAACACTTTATCAAAAAGACAAAGAATAGACAAAAAGAAAACAACATAATTTCAGGTTCTTAATTGCTCTTAATCCGCATATTGTGTTCGCTGCTTTTTCCATTCACGACTAGGCAGCACACTAATCGATATTCGGAGGCTCCAACTGCTCTTTCAACCATTTCTTGAGGCATCACAGCAAAAGCTTCTTAGATTCTTCGGCGAATTTTAGCGAGTTATAGATTAGCAATTGGTGTTACGTAGATTTGACTTTTGATCCATCCCCACAGAAAGAAGTTACAAGGTGTGAACTAGTGTTAATTATTTTTTGCAGGTGCTTTAGCATTGCGATTGGCTTCACGATATTCTCTTCGATAAATCGTCCGAAAGCCAGCGAAACTTTTGCCGTCTTCAATGAATAATTCCGCGCATTTAGGACGTCCTTCAGGAGAATATTGCATCTGAAAACAGCTATTTAAAAAAGAAAGCAGATTTCGAGCAAATTACGAGTGACAAATATGCATATTTGATGTCAAAGAATTTGTTAGTCTCCGCTAAAAAACAAAAATAAAAGGGTCTAAAATGATTGCACCGTGCTGTACATCCGAAAGTGGGAATTGGCTATTTTTGAAGTTTTTGAATACCGCAAAAAGGGCAAAAATATTCAGATGGCGGAAAGCCGTTTATTAAAAAACTTTTAACCAAAAATTAGCTTTTTGCTATGGGTGACCAAGGTAAAAGTTAAATATTGATGTTTTTCTATAGCATTCTCCAGCCCCTCCCTGAAAACATGTTTTCCGCAGGTTACGGCATTTGAAACGTTTAAAAAGTGGCTAAATTCTACTTTTAAGTGGGAATCATGTAATGTACTCCGGCCTAGCTTGGAATGACCCGAGGAATTTTTTTTATAAACAATCATTTAGATAGCAAGAATGACGGAAGACGCAACCGACCATTTGCTCATAAAGACCTTACCCCGCCAGAATTGGCTTTGAAGTATGCCTTGAAGGAATATTGCAGAGAGAGTAACAGAAGAGGCAATAGAAACAACAAATACGTTTATATTCGCAATTCAAAGGTGTTTGAGAAGAGCAAGAAACAATAAACCAAAGAGAAATAAAGTATATTCCTCTAAAACCCCCCCCCCTATACCCCCCCCTAAAAGACGCAAAGGAAAAATTTTCTCTAGCCCTTGCGATCCTTCTCAAACCCAGCACTTTGAACTTGTTCGTTTCTTATATATCCTCCATATTTTACATGAGCTTCGCTGTCATACTTATTGACAGCATTATTTTTGGTTCCCTCTGGTGCCAGTGCCAGAGGGTCGGGGCCGTTAGGCCGGGGGTTTTCCTGGGGGCTCCTGGGGGCTCCTGGGGGCTCCTGGGGGCTCCTGGGGGCTCCTGGGGGCTCCTGGGGGCTCCTGGGGGCTCCTGGGGGCTCCTGGGGGCTCCTGGGGGC
>BBSZ01014454.1:0-12987 GCA_000981365.1 Subanguina moxae
GATCGAATAAGACCATTGAATATGGGGAACAATCCTTTTCTTAGGTAATTTGTATAAAAAAATTAAAATCAGGATTCGGCGTGCCGCTACGCCTTTGACCGGGTGAAAGCCACTCGTTGCGGCGTTCACGATTCACGAGTGGCACCCATTTCTCATCGCAGGTGATCACGGAGTTGAGAAACAAACGGCAATCGGCGTTGACGGCGATGGAGCTTTTTGGCGATTTCGACGCGTTTCTCCTTTTGGCCGTTTGTGAGCTCGTGTGGCACCCATCGGCCTTTCATCCACTTTTTGCCTGGAAAACAAAAATAAATTCAATTGAATTTCAATTTTTTTTGATCAGAATTAAAGACAAACCTTCGGAGTGCAATATTCGTTGGATTTGAACATGGCTGCATCCAAACAGCCCGGCCAAACTGCGCAAATCCAACTTTGGATCCTCGTCGATCGTGTTGACGACACCGGTCCGATCGATGGTTTTCGGTCTGCCATTTCGTTTCTGGTCGGCGACGCCCATCTTTCCCTTCTTAAACTTGGAGAACCATCGATTTGCTGTTCGTTCAGTAACAGTTCCGGGTCCGTGGGCCTTGTTGATGCGATAGGCGGCCATCGGCGCGTTGGCACCTTGCAAAAACTCGTATTTGAGTAGCTTCCGAATATCAGCACGTGACAGATTCATACTAAACGGAATCATATTAATTTATATATCAAAATAACCGCAACAAAATTCTCTATCGAATAAAAAAAACAAAACTTCAATAACGTTTTTTACAAAAAAGTTATGTCAAAATCAGACAAAACTTATGTAACAACCTAATAAGTAGACCTAATTTTCCTTAAAAAACTATGTGTTCTCATCTTAAACCGTATTTTTGCGTAGATTGTGCTAGTCGACGACAACTTTTCTTCCATAGTGGGAGCTGTAGAAGAAGGCAGACTAATGTTTGACAACATTAAGAAGCTGATGATCTACATCTTGACGCATACTTTTCCGTAAGCTTCATTGCTTACAAATTTTATTCTAAACTATTGAAACCAAGTCTAGGGAGGTTTGGGCAATTCTTATTAATTTGTGGTTTGGAATGCCAGCTGGCACCACATCTCTTATGATACTCTCTATTGATTTGGGCACAGAGATTCTGCCAGGTATAGCCATGTGTTGGGAGCCTTTGGAAGGGGATGTTATGAGGCGACCACCTCGCAAAGAGGGCAACTCTCTTATTGGTAAGGCTCTAATTTTCTACTGCTATGGGTACACTGCACACATACAAGTGCTTGCCTGCTTTCTTGCTTATTGCTCTGTGTTTTGGTAAGCACTTCTCTCAAACTTAACATATTTTGAGTGGTATGTTCAGGTCATATGATATCAACATTTCTGACCTCATTTTCACACTCTATCAATGGAAACCAGGTATTTTTTTGGACTCTTAGGCCATTCTATAAATTTTTCAGACTCGCCTGATTTCGTCAGCAATGGTCACGTATTTAACGCTGCACAACAGGTTTACATCAACCAGCAAGCATGTTCTGCTTGGCAAATTGGTAAAAATGTTTTACAAAGCTTATGTTTAGTATAGACTTATTCAGAAATAATTATAGGTGTGGTGTTTGGCCAGGTATCTAAATTTATTTATTTCTAGGGTCATCGAAGCTACAAACTTTTTAGCGTTTTGCGCCAATTTATTTGCCAACATTTGAAAGTTTGGGCAGATCAATGATCTGAGATCATGGTCTTGCATTCCAAATTTGCCAAAATTTAGGGCACTTATTGTCGAATCGGCGACCAGGCACACCGACCTGCGACTTTATTTACAAAAAATTTGATACTGCTCTTTTATAAACCCCCCAAATAATACACCCCCTTTCAACTACTTGCCCTTTCTAGGTACATTGACCATATAAGAAGCAGTTTTTTACCATTTTTAAAAGGGTGAAGGGGCGTATAGGGAAGGGACAAGTAAGGGACCACTTGACAACTAAGGGAGTCCACTCAGAAAAAGAGGAAATCTTGAACAAAGTTTTGCTTACTGGTATCTATCGCATAAAAAAGCTCTAGCATACATCCTATTTTTTTGCATCCAGATCTTGTTCGAGTGATTTATATCTCAGGTAGGATATAGGTAAAAAGAGTAACAGGCGTCAAATTCAGTTTTGTAACGGAATGTGAGGCTGCGCGCCCTTCCGCACACTGTACACAGAGTAGGCCTTCTTAGACTGGCCTTGAGCCTTACATTTAACTATAAAGGCTTCCAAAATGGTAATTAATCTTGTTGCTCTTTTTGCGTTGCTGTTTTTACCCGCCACCCTCAGGTATGCTTGTGTGCGCATCTCAACTCCAAGCCTTGGGTGGTAAAAATATCGGTTCTTTTCGATTATCCAGACCCCACCTAAAATTATATACGGTGTTACACACGATAACCGAAAAGAACCAAAATATATTTTCTGGTTGGGGGAAAGGAGGTGTTATAATCCAGTAGAGTTAAAAAAATTTTAATTCTTTGAAAAAAATCAAAGATCTAAATGAAACATTTCAGGTGTTTCACGTATTCAGTGCTAGAACACTCAGGCAATCCCTCTTCACTCACGGTTTCTTTTCTAACAAGGTTTTTACTCTAGTTTATTTGACTTGCACCAGTTTTCTGCAAAAATTGTTATTAAGCATATAATTTGGGCAGTGATAGCCGAAATTATTATTTTGTGTGTTTATGTATACATGCCAGGTAAAATTAGAGTTAGCTGTCGGCAAATTTAATTGTGTAAAAAATCCAGGCGTCAACACATTTCTTGGTGGCGCTCCTGTGTCTTGGTAGTATTTCCAATTCATTTTATGGTTTTTAATAGAGATGCCGACTTTTTAGGCACTGTTGGGCAATAGTGGCAGCATTTGGAATGTTAATCTTTTGTTACAACGAGTTGAGGAAGTATTGCATCCGCAGATGGCCCAAAAATAGCATTGTTAGAGTGTTTAAGCTTTGAATTAGTTTGTGACACATCCTTTTTTATAAAACCTTATGTAATGAGTTGCACAACCAAGAACACTTTCATGTTATTTTGTGTAGCGACTACGAATTTCTCTATTATCGAGTGAGGCAAAAGTTCCCGACCACTTTTAAAATATAATTCTACACATAAAGAGAGAATGTAAGTGATTGATTGATTGATTAACGCACACAATGCCAAAATTTCAAATTCGAATTGAATTTCAATTAGATCTTTTATTAGAAGCAATATTTGTTTCAAATGGAAAGCCGATCAAAGATATTTATTTGTGTGTGTGTGTATAATTGCTTCCGTTGATGCTCAGTTTTACAGTAGCGGACAAAAAACTTGCACCAAGCAGTTTTTTTGGCACACTTTGGCATGTATCTTTTAACAGACTATTTTTTGATGCAACTGTCAAAAGCAAAAATATTATACAGACTCTTGGCTACATTTTGACTATAAATGCGTCGCATTGTGTTTTAACATAGAAGCCTTACCAACGCATTATTCGCAGTGACATCAATTTTCAAGCGGACAAAAAACTTGCACCAAATAAATTTTAAACTTTGTATGATAACGGATAGCCCGATGGTTTAAGATTGTTAGTACAGTATTTTTAGTGATGATGTCGTTCAAAAAACTAGTGCCGGAGGTGAAAGATGCCATCGATCGGGCAAAGGAAAGTGGCCAAACCGATCGTGCTGTTGCTTCTCTCTTCTCAGTCAACCACTCAACAGTTTTGCGGGTCTACAAGCGCTACAAGGTCTCAAAGTCTACTACTCCTCTTTAAGGAAGTGGTCAGCCGCGAAATTCGAGCGAGAAGAATGACACAGCACTGGTTAGAATTGTCAAGAAGGATCCTCTGAAGACTGCCACTGATGTCACCAAACATGCGAACGAACGTCTGGGACTTGGAATTAGCACACGCACAGCCAGAAGAATTTTCAAGTAAGCATTAAATTTTGTTGGCAAAATGTAAAGAAGTTTTTACCCATCGTTTTCAACAAAAATTAAGTCTTTAGCAAGTGAGTATTTGTTGGAAAGCTGAGTTCACGTTCTTTCGAACTAGATGTAAAACTTATATGTGTGTACCTAAAATACTAGAGTACCACCTATTTTTATAATCGCGTTCAACTCGCTTTTGACGCCATTCAGAAATATGCTAAGATCGCGAGCCAAACTGACCTTATCGAAAAAAGGTTTGCGGATTCGGATTCCCCGTTAAAATCTGCACTGGAATGAGCCGGTCTCGTAGCCGGGCGTAGTAACTCATGAAGCATTTAACCATGGACAATTTTATGTTGTATGCAAGTTTACCATAGAAATTAATTCGAGCAAAAGTTCCACACCAGTGTTTTCCTAAATGAAATTGAAATCAGAATGAAATGAAATTTCACTATGAATTTCATTTCATTTAACCTAAAATGAAATATTTCACATAGAAAAATTTCAGATGAAAAATTTCATTTTGAGTCAAGTGAAATGAAATTTAAAATGAAATTTCATTTTAAATTTCATTTCATTTCATTTTAGTTAAAGTGAAATTTCATGTGACATTTCATTTAGAATCTAATATTTATTTCATGAGTTTTTTTTTGCAAATGGCATACATTATGGGTATTTTTTTGACGAGGAAACTAATTTTGGTGGTTTCACGATTACTTTTCAAGTGACTTTGCTCACGACTTGAGCTTTGGCCTATATACCTTTCTAAACTCCCAAATAAATTAATTTAGAACTTGAGCCGTCATGGATTGCAGCCACTCATGCACATTCCTAATCACCAAATTTTTTCATATGTCTTTTTACCTGTCACTTTTATTTTCTGTTTATGGGCTCATGCCTTATTCTGTTTGCGATTTCTACTAATTTTCATGTTAAGGGAGCCTTTTTGATGAAATCTTGTGCACACATTGGTAAGTTTCAAAAACGAAATAGTTGTCTAAATCTGCAACAAAAACTTACAAAAACTTAAAAAATTTTATTCCTGGCACCATAAAACAGAACGCTAGAGTTGCATTAAATGATCATTTCCAGCTGCTTAGCATAGAAGAGATTTTGCTCGGTAATTCTTTGAGTGTCCAGTTGCGCTCTCACAGTCACGATTGCTTCAGAATGCTCTTTGGTTGGATTGTCGAAAATGAACTGTACCTTTTTGCATTTATTGCATCGGGTGATCATCAAACCTGATTCATCCATTTCCTCTGAATATTCTTCCCATATTTTTGTACGCTTTCTCGCCTTTCTGGTTGAACTTGGACATGACAACAAGCCAGTTGAAGAGAAAAAAGATTGATTAGCACTTGTCGAACACATCTATAAACAAAAAAAGTACACTAAAAACATCATAGAAACTCAGCTTAAAAAACAGTGAAATGTTAAAAATCCATATGAGTGGATTATTAAAAACTCTAAACGATCCTTTAAGCCATGAACAAAGAAATTAGAATCAAGGTTGAGTTGAAAACCCAACAGAAGAAGAGGTTTTCTTTGATTTCTGGCTTAAATGAAATTTCACTTTAAAATGAAGTTTCATTTTAGTTTAAATGAAATAGCTAAAGTGAAATGAAAAATGAAATGATATTTCATTTCATTTTGAAGTCATTTCACTTTAGCTATTTCATTTCACTTTGCGTCATTTCATTTTCAGATTTCATTTCATTATAAGTTTCATTTCATTTTAGCCATTTCATTTCATTTCATCCAACAAATTTCATTTCATTCTAAAGTCATTTCATTTTAGCCATTTCATTTCATTTCATCCAACAAATTTCATTTCATTCTAAAGTCATTTCATTTTAGCCATTTTAAATGAAATTTCATTTCATTTAGGAAAACACTGTTCCACACCTATTTTTGCAAATCTGGACAAATGAAATGGCGTAAAAAGGATTGTTGTTTAAAAAACGGGGGATATAAATTATAAGAAGCGAAAATATTAAAAAAAAAACCCTTCTAAAACCCACCTTTCTTTTTAAAGGCAACACTTATCGAACAGCCTTATACAAACAATTAGTTATATTTTTCTATTTCTCAAACAGATAGTTTGCAGTATTAATAAGACCTACGGTGGAATTCTACTTTTAATTTTTTTTCAATATACTTTACATAATAACAAGAGCTACCTATTATCCTTAACAAATGCCCATGCTCGCTTATTTTTAACCTTCTCCAAGGGTCTATGCTTACATGAATAGAAGGGAGGGGGGTTATAAGCGAGTAGCAATTATTGAGGGAGGGTATAACCGAATAGCGCCAAATTCTGGCTTAACATCGTTGATACTGTCATTTCATAACGCAAAAATTTTCATCATTTTTTCCACGTCGACTTCTTCGGTTACAACAACTGTTTGTCAGAGTGTATAGCGTCTCTATATCATTTTACCTTCAAAATAAGCGTACGTTTTTTATTCACTCCTATCACTTCAATTTTTTTGCATAAAAATGCAGTTTTCTTCCAAAATTGGGCAGGAGGGGCGCTTAATAGGACATGGGCACTCATTAGAGAAAATAGTGTGATTAGTCGGTAGATTGAATTATCTGTATCATATAAATTTTTGAACACAATCTAAAAATTTTTTCTAAAAGTTGAGGATATGGCATTTTACAACGCCAGGACCAGTACTCGAGCAAACAGCTCCAAGACATCTCGCCGAATTGAAATCAGTCCTGAGAGGAGTGCAGTCAAAATGGACAGCAGATATCTTGACAGAGAGTATGGCTTCAGCAGCTCAGCCCAATGGACTAAATCACCTATAAGGGCCAGCAACTCTTTGGGCAGCAACACTCGACACA
The DNA here is from genome assembly GCA_000981365.1 of Subanguina moxae. Taxonomy (NCBI): domain Eukaryota; kingdom Metazoa; phylum Nematoda; class Chromadorea; order Rhabditida; family Anguinidae; genus Subanguina; species Subanguina moxae. The sequence goes on from BBSZ01014454.1 coordinate 6,778, forward strand.
GCTACGACAGACATCCGACACGTCGATCTCGGGAAAGAGACAATGAGTAAGCCAGTATTTGTATTAAGGCAAACATGATCAGATAGCAAGGCTTCACATTCATTTGCAATACACACAAAAAAACCTGCCCATGTGTCCCTAGCTAACTCTAATACTTATCACATTTTTCCACTTTTTCAACTTGATTATCTCAGCTGTTTTTCAACAATTTTTTCTAATTTTTTTTCAACGTATAGCCCTGGATCTGATCTTTCTAATGAAGTATCAGTTGAATCAATGTTGCTAGAAAAAGCAAGAGTAAAAAGGTATTTGAATGTAGCAAAGGTTCATTTCTTTAAAAGACTTTCTTTCTAGCTTTTTCCAATAATATTGATTCAAGTGATAGTTGATTAGAAGAATAGATAAACCAGGGCTACATAAAAAAACAAGAAACAGTTGTTGAAAAACAGCTGAGATAATCAAGTTTAAAAAAGTTGAAAGGGGATTTCAATTTGACCTTTTTTGTAATATTTTTTTCTTCTGAGGCCTCCAAGTAAGCGAAATAACCTCAAAAATCGGAATCTGGAAGCAAAATTTTAAAAAGTGGCTTGCTTGCCGAGATATGACTGCAACTAAAGTGGTCGATGTTCCAAAATGTTGGTAGTCCAACTATTGGTCATATCTCCGCAAGCAAACCACTTTTCTAAATTCTTTTTTCAGATTTCTGAGGACATTTTGACCTTTAATGGGCCGTAGAATAAACATCTTTTTTTAAAAATGAGTATTTTATTTAAAAGTAACAAAAACTTTGGAAAAACCATGACCACCTGTCTCATGTCTAGACATGGTAACTAAAATCTGGTTTTAGAAGACCGACATACATGCGAGATTATGGTAGAAGAGGTTGGTTTTGATACACATATCTGTATTATTTTTTTATGTCTAAGCTGTTTCAGGTAGCCCTAGAGGAAGGAGAGAAGATGACCATCATAATGGTCGATCCAACAATAGCTACAGAAGTCGAAGTCCAAGAAGAAGAGATTCTGAAGAAAATGACGACAACTTGCCCTACTACCGCTCTTTTGCTTCTCGCTATTCTAGGCAGAGTGAGCAGAACAAACCAGTCATGAGGCTCTTTGATCCTGCCAACGTGCCCAGAGGAAGAAACTACTTTGAGGCTATTTTTAATTTTATTTTTCATCCTTTTTGAATTATCTCTATTGTAGACAAAAATGCTTGACAAAATTTTCAGCGAAAAAATCAAACAATCTGTTCAGAAACTTACATTTTTGGCAGTCTCAAAACCGCGAAGCACTTATTGGGCAGATTTCAAGTTTCTAAATTGTTCCCACTAGGGGTGAAACGACAGTTGGTCATGGTTTTTTTCCAACATTTTTGCTATTTTTGAATAAAAAATTTTTATTAAAAATACACATTTTTCAAAGAATTTTTTTTACTACGTCTCTAAGTGTTTAAAATTTCCTTGGCAAGCCGAATTTAAAAACAGAATTTAAAAAACTGACTTGCTTCTGGAAATATGATCAAAAGTTGGACTAATGATGCTTTGAAACACCGCCCATCTTACTTGCAGCCATATTTCGGCAACCAATCCATTTTTTTTTAAATTCTGATTTCACATTCCGACTCCTGAGGACATTTTCATTGCTAATGGGCCCAAAAACTAACGCTTTCTTCTAAAAATGGGTACTTTTATTCAAAAATATTAAAAACTTTGGAAAAAAACATGGCTTACTGTCCTACCGTACCTCCTTTGATAAGCCCTAGATTCAAAAAAAAAGTGTCAAAAAAACTCATTCAAACATACAATTCCTGTCTGCTTTCTTAATCCTAGATCTTTGCTTGTTAGTTAATGTCATTTTTTCAGCATGACTCTCGTGATGATGCGGAAGGAGAAGGCTCAGCTCTTGACAATTCCTATTCTAGTAATAGTAAGAGAATGTACGATCCCAGAAATGTACTTTATTTTTTGCTTTTCGAGCTAAAAGGTAAAAAACTTTATACATTTTTCTTTCAGGATTTCGATCTGCATAGAGGCAAAGAGAGAAACGATAGAAGAAGTGATGGCTGGTCTTACCATAACGCAGGTGCTGCTGTAGATAATGATCGAAGGGCACAAGGAAAATTTATTGTAGGTCTTTCTGAACCACCAAAAAAATGGAATTAGCTTTTTTGCTTTGCAGCCACGCGACCAATTCAAATCTTCGGGCAACGAATTCTTTAGCCGAAGACGACTGCTGGACTTGGATGAACCCTGGGTGCATGACAAATTTGAAGAGCTGATAAAGGAAGAAAGATCTCCCAGAACAAGCAAGTATGAGCCTGAAGACGAATGTCTGAGTGACGAAGAAGACGACGATGAATACGAGTTTAAAAAGGAGAAAGACGATGATGAAGAGGAGGAATTGGCAATCAAACGTCGGCTGACCGCAAATTTGCGCAAGAAAGAACTAAGAAGCAGAAGTAGGTCTTAATCGGCTGGCCACTTTGAACTATTGTGAATGCTGTAGATGCATACTTTTGAAAATAGTATTTATGCATAGAGTGCGTTAAGTGATTATTTTTTCTCTTCATTGCTAATCATAAATAGAAAATTGGTACAAAAATTGGATTTTCACATTAACAATTGTACATATGAGTGACAGGCTTTTCAGGTACAGTGATTTAATCAATATGTACTGCTTTTAGGATGCCAAAAATTTTTAAAAATCCCATTTTTGCAATGATTATAGTCAAAGATGTTGGAACGACAAGCTTGCAACGTTTGTTCCTATAAAGATGTCCAAAAATGGTTTTGTTAGCTTGTCGCATAAGTTTTAAGTTGTATTTGTCGCGCTTGGCAGACGCAAAATGCGCTTGACAACCAATCGAAGTTAATGAAGATCTGTTGGTAAGGTAGCTCAGTTCGTCATGCAAGCCAAAGTCACCTCCTGTAAATCTTTGGAGCCATCTCTGATCAGTATTAACAATCATAAATTCATTTTCATAATATTTTTCGGACACTTTGGTAGCAGTTGAGCCACTTCTGTGGTATATTTATTTCATTATTTATTGTGCCAAATGAAAATGCCGGCTCTATCTTAAAAAAGGAGTTTTTTTTGCCTTGGTCTTTCCTGTTGTTTTTTCACTGCTCTTTAAACCAAAACTAAGCCTTGATCTTAGACTTAAATAGCGGGTCGAGCGCACATCCGTACATATAGTATGGGTATATGCAGAGCCTACGATCTAAGCCTAAGGCTTAGTTTTGGTTTAAAAAAGGGGAGAAAAAACAACAGGGTAACCAAAGCAAAAAACCTATTCTCTTCTATAATAGGGCAAAAATGCCTGTTGTTGAATGTCATATGCCATTTTTTGGCGGAGAGTTTTCTTTTTCATATGTCTTTATTGGTTTGTCCAAATTTCGCAATAAAATTTTACATCTCCGTATAAAACTATGGAGCTTCAAGTGGAGAAAAAAGAAAAAATTGCGGTGAATCTGTGACTATTAGAACCGCTCAGAGATGGCTTCAAAAATTCACAGGAGATGTCTTTGACTTGGCTGACCACCATGCGCTGGAATAACAAGAAACATTGTCTGGTGAGAAACGCAAGGTATTATACATTGGTAATCCCTTCCTAGCAATCTAGACTGTCGACCTCTATGTGTACTCCGACCAGTTTAGACGCTTGGATGAAGCGATTCGCCCAGTCGCCGGTATAGGGATTTCAAAGAATTGTTATTAATTTTGCTTTCCGTATGGCTCAAATTTATTTATTTTGTTGATGGATACCACATAAGTTTATGCTATTGGGTTGTGTCCTTTTGTTGCTGACCAATAAAACACTTTTATTTACTTATTGAAACAAGGTTTACACGGGAAAAATAATTAAAAAATATATCCAATCAGGTTAGTTATAATCTAAAGAAGCTACAAAATACTTGTGGATAATAAGTGCACCCCGATTATTATATAGTACAGATTATATAGCACACAAAAAGAAATTTTGGTGCTACCAACCAATACCTCCTCTCGCCCATAATTTTTTCCAGACTTTTTCAAATAGAGTTTTTAACCATTTCCAAGCAATCTTTATACGCAAAAAACGATGAAAAGGTTGTTTTCCACATTTTTTCTGTCAAAAATTGAGTTTTTTTATATTTTAAATTTTCGATTTTCCACCTTGAGGGACCAAGTAAAACAACATTTTTAAAGGGATTAGAGCTGTAACAGGGTATACGCTGGTCCCCCAAGGTAACTAACCTTGTAAATGTTATTTTCAGACCTCAGAGGGGGGGTTGTATCGGTTGCTAGGGTCGAAATTATTTTTTTAAATATCATAACTACAAAATAGTTCAATTTCGAGTCTGGTTGGTTGCAATATTCTGGAAAGCATCAATCACACACTGAAGAGAATTAACTGGGTATGCTCCAGATTCTATAAATAAATTCTATAAAACATTCTATGAATACTTATTTGCCCACTTATAAAAGTGGTTGTCGCCAGCCCCAAGTCAGCCAAAGGGCTCACGTTTGATGCAGAGCCGAAACCAGAGTCATCTTTGGTGGCCACTAGACCAAAGTCCTGTTTATGCGTGTTTCTAATGTTGACATGCAAACATTTCTGCCTCGAACAGGCGAGCCCCACTATTTTGGGTGGTAGAATGTTGCCGAAAATGGCGTTTACAGAGATGGAGCGTAAATATGACGAAGAAAACTGCTGCTTGTTTGTTAATGAAGTGAACCCTCCTGAAATGGCAAATCTTCAATAACCGTTGAATTTTTTCCCACCTACCCATATGCTGCTCTAGCTTGAGACTGTGCTGCAAGTGCCGAGCTAGAGGCTGCCCTCTTCCATCGTGTGAGTCAGCACTGGAGTGATGGGTGACACTGATAGGGCCTAGGGAAGAGGATCGAGTTCTGAAGCCAGTCTGTGAAGTGCTTTTAGTGACCACCTCTCCTGCTGGCTCACTTATTTGCCGCATACTACGAGCATTGCCGTATCTGCTGACATGAGCCAGATTGCTGCTCAGTGGAAATGCTGACATCTGAAAAAGTCAAGAAATATTTTAGAACCTCTACCTTTTCTAGCATTACCTTCTAAAATCGCCTTTTAAAATTAAAGACGGGTTAGAACAGATGTAAATAGTAGTGAAAATGTGTATTCCTTGTGCAAAGTCTTAGTTCAGTCCTTATCCAGACCAGTAGAAATAAGTAAGTGCTGTGCAAACTGACACCGTATGCTTAGTTCACAGACTCCAAAGCAAATCACAGACAACGAAGTCCAGTCGTTGAGCAGTACGATGGCTAACACAACGCTAAATATGGGCAGAGCTTCTATTTTGTTGCTCCAAAAAGAGCTTAGAAGGAGGAGGGCACTCGGAGCAGCAGTTAGGATAGTAATGTTAGTAGTAGTAGTTGCTATCAATAAATTAATTAGCATAGTCTTCTGCAAGCAAAGTCAAATCTAGTGATGTGGTAGTCCATTCAGTGTTCCACCAGATGTGTAGAGCTGTGTGTTTGAAAATTTTGGCAATAAAAGATTAAATATAACCTAAATTTACAAGTTAGTAAGAACTGATATAGCTAAAAGCCGGAGTCAAGTTTCTTTTTTTTTACAAAACTACTGACCGAGCTTTATGCGTCCGCTGTAAGATTTGGAGAATGCGCTGAACGCGTGATAGGAACGTTTCGCATTTGGTCTGACCCTAGAGGATCGTTTACGCGTTGCTTAAATGGCAATAGACTAAGTAACGATTGACGAGGCGAAATCTGGACTGTAATAAACCCATTTATTTTTCAAATTTATAATTAAGTCACCAGCATATAATATGTCATTTTAAAGAGCACAAAAAGTGCTACAAAACCTATGTCCTACTGGCTCTCAATAACTCCATTTCTGCAAATGTGATCAATACTATTCTGTGTACCCTCCGCCAACTGCTGTACAACCTTCAGCGGCATTTGCCTTAAACATGACTTGATGCAATTGATGAGCTGGCGGATGTTTTCGCCTTTAGCCAAACTCTACTTTTCATAACTGACAAGAAGTCTTCAAATGGAACGGGCTTATGCTGTAGATTCGTCGTCGATGATCCAACAGAAATTTGAAAATTGTCTGTAAAGTCGTTCACACAGAGTTTTGGCGTCCCAATTTTGCTGTTCAGTGCCCTGAGAACGCGTTTTTTGCGGGCTTTAATTTTTAGCTTCCGCAGAGAATTGTGGATTGTTCTCT
>BBSZ01014459.1:0-12486 GCA_000981365.1 Subanguina moxae
ATCCGAATTAAAAAACGAAATACACCATCTTGTAGAGCAAGGAATCCTCTTTCGAATGACAGAAAAATTCTCCCAAAACATTTTATTTTTAACGCGCAATTTTGAATTTAAAAAAAAACACCAGGACTTGTCGAACAACCCAATATGTATAGGGCTATTCCACTTTTTTGTATTTTTGCCACTGTTGCAAAACAAAAAAAAGTTGTGGCCATAAATAATTGATTGAGTTACCCTCTATTTTCCCTGCACTTTTTGGAAATTGAGGTTCGCAGTCGTTTGCAAATGGTCATTTAAGTGTGTCTAATTAAATCTGAATTGCAGACTCATGGTGGTGCTATTCTTATCATAGAGCCATTCACTTCTTTCAATACTGCCAACTCAGTGTGTGTCGGACCTACTTTTACTCATATTCGGAATTGTATAAAATATAGCTTCGAAGTATTATATGTGAACATGTGTTTGTCTTCAGTGTTTGACCTTTCCATTGATCAATGGCAAAAAAAGAAATACGAAAATGAAATTATGAAATAGACATACCAACCTTAAATTTACGGTGTAAATGGAGGAAAATAGTAGACTTGCAATAAATTTCTTTTATATTTAACCTTGAAAAGCCGAAAGTTTGGTTTATGACCTAGACTGCTTCCTTGAACATTTAATCTTTTGACATTTTCTGATCTGGGAGTATTAAATATTTAATGTTTTTAGTAGTTGTTCAAAAGAAATTAAGGTACCGTATTCTCTCTAATAGAACCACACCCCCTAATTCAAAATCGTGTTTTTGGCATTGTGTTTTTGGCCTACTTTTTCCAAACAAGTCTTAGACAAGTTACCACCCAATTTAGAGCTAAAACAATAAGCTACAATCTGAATGGTAACTTGCTTGGAAGTTGTCTCCAAAAAGTAGGCCAAAAACACAATGCCAAAAACACGATTTTGAATTAGGGGTGTGGTTCTACTAGAGAGAATACGGTATTTGCTGTACTAAGCCCCATCTGCCTGCCAATGACGGATAGAAAAAGATACAGCCGGGGCCAATTTCAATTACTTCCCATTCACCATTGTGGGAATGGGAAATGGGAAAAAAAGTTCGAACGAAGAAATCCAAGTGAACACATTTCCACATACCTTTTCCCACTGGGCCGGAATAGCAAGTCTGAAGTAGTGCTTCAGGGGCCAGTTTTACTAACGAAAAATTTGCACTTTAATTAAGCAACTTAATTTTTTATGATTATTGGCTCATGCTCATCCACTTCTTATGGTCTTTTTTACTTGGTATTTGGCTATTTTTTGAGCTTAACATGCTTAGATGTTTGTTTATTCTTCCTCGTTTCCAACATTCTTCAAATTTATTAACAAAAACAGGAGGCAGCATTCTACAAAATATCTTCAATGAGTGGCACAAACAAATAAAAGAAGCGAACTCGGAGATGAAAATTATGATATAATAAAGGTGAGACAAGCTTTTTTCCCAAAACTTTTGAATAAAAGTACCCATTTCTAACCAAATTTCTTTATCCCCAGGGCTCAGTCGAAATTTTTCTAGAAATGTGAATCTCAAAGCAGAAGATTAAAGAGTTGTTTGGTTGCCGAGATATGAAAAAATGGGTAGTTATGTTGAAAAGTGTTAAAATATCTGAAAGACCCATGGTATGTCCAAAAAGAATTTTCAATATTTTGAACAATGATGTTTATGCCGCTCCAGCATGCTCAAAGTTAAAATCTTTCAGACGTCTGGTGCGTGAGTCAATATGCCTAATGTATTTGTAGCCAGAACGCATCATAAAAGCACTGAGAGCTACAGCTGCTATTGATCTTCCGACAGAGTTGAGCCTAAAACTAGATACAGTCGAACCTCGTTAAACTGGCACGCCTAAATTCAAAAAAGTGTGTTTGTGGCATTGTGTTTTTGACCTATGCTCTGCTAGTGTCTTCTGGGCATGTTATATACCAAAATTTAGCTTAGATTCTAGGCTACGTTTTGGAATATAACATGCCCAGAAGACACCAGCAAAACATAGGTCAAAAACACAATGCCACAAACACGTTTTTTTGAATTTAGGGGTGCCTGTTTAACGAGGTTCGACTGTAAATTATTTATTGCCTCTAAGGAGGCTTGGAGTTGAGATACGCACGCCATGTGTATCCCCTCCAGACATGCTTTACCAAATCAACCAACTGGCCAACATGGGTTAAATTTAGCTGTTGAAAACTTGACTAACCTCTTGGGCAGAAAGCTTTTGAGCAGAATAGTTAGGAGAATGGAGCCAAAGTTGAAGGCTACAGAGGCAAACACACTGTACTCCACCCTGTTCCAGGCATTCAGGTGGTGCAAATGGGGTCTAAAGAAGACAAAGAAGCCCAGTCCAAGATGGGAATTGAAGAGGATAACATTGCTCAGTGCCATGTCGTAGACTGGGAAAATCCTGCAAACCAATTTGGCTAGACTCACTTTTACTCACTTCCTTTTTCAGCGATACCGCATAGAGGATACCGGTCAAGAATTGATCTTTTTACAAAATTTAAGCCAAACCTAGTAATAATAGCAGGTGTAAACAAATGAGCAGTGAACAGAGAGTGGCTGACTGCCCCACTAATCGGAATATAGTGCCGCAATACGGTTCTTTTAGACACTTTGGGTAGCATTTGGCGTCTCCATTCCACCAGCCAGTTCAGCATTTTGGTCTGTAAATATAGAATTTTTACATCTTTTACACTGATTGGTATATATTTTAAAGACAAAGAAAGGAACAAAAAACTATAATGCAAAATAAAAAACACTATTCCTGCAAACTTGTTCCAGCTGTTAAAATTCCAAATGCCCACTCCCACACAGCAAAAGAAAAAATATATCCAGTGACACACCAAGGCGCTATTTTGAACCCATTTTGTGAGACACACACAAGTTTAAAAACAAAAGGGAAACAAGGAAGAAGCAGCAAAAGCATATCAACCATCAACATCACTTTTTCCGACAAACAGCTCTGTGCTCACGTGAAAAGTATTAAAGCTGTGGACAATGGGGACTCTGGCATGTTTTAGGGGATCTGCGATAAAACACACCCGCGACAAAGTGCACCCTAGACATTTTATTTATTTATACTCCCATTATCCATCTTCCATCCGATATTCAGTATTCAACATGTTCTCTATAGTGCCTCAAGCCTACCCACAGTCATTTGCTTGAATTTTTCTTAAGTATCACTACTACCTAACGGTGCACCAACCAAAACACGTAGATGTCCACTTGGTGTAATTTTTTTTTAAAGTTGCGGTTGGTGCGTAAATGAAATTCTAATTAGTACAGAAAAAAAAATCTAAACAAATACACCAGGTGGGCGTCTACTTGGTTTAGCTAATCTATGGCTGGTATTGATGTGGGATACTTTGTCAACTACTAAACTGGTTGACGGCTGACATGCGCTGGATTACAAAATATGGGATTTGTATTAAAAAGTTAAAAAAAAAACATCTCTGACTGATCATTCTCCCTCACCTGGCAAAGAGTCATCTAAATTCCAGCACAAAGAGGCATTCAATGCACTACTAAAGCCAACCAAAGATCTCAATTCAAAAACATGTTTATTTCTCAATCTCCTCACAACAGCAAGTAAAAATATGTGAGAAAAAAAGAATGACCATGCTTTCCACTACTTATCCCACTCAAATCAGCTGTATCCGCATCCAAATCTAAGCACTGCTCTTTTCCTTTTCTTTAGCCTCACTCAACAATTCATCGAGCAGTTCGTTGGAAGCCATCGCCTCTGCATTTTTCTCCAGTATGTCTTCATTGCTGCCAGCCCCTACACTGGTGCCATCATTCTTCTGTGAACATTTGTCTTGTTGTTTACTTGCTTCAATAGGAGTAGCATTGGAGGAGGCGAACAGGGATTGGACGATTTGCATAGCTGAACCTGGACCATCTGATTCTCTAACCACTACGTTGGCTGTGATGCCACCACGAGCACCTGGGTTGCGGTCCATCTTCACCTAATAAATATTTTTGCATGTTTTGAGAGATGAATTTAACTTTTTTAATTCTAACCTTTTTGGCAGTGGCCTCAAAAAATGAACTGGGCTGCCCGTCCGAATCACTGTCCAAGCCAATGACATTACCCTGATCGCCAAACATTTCTAAAGATTTTTTACTGTTTTTTGTTTATACTTGAAGTACACTTGGATAGAATTGAAGTTTTGCATAAGCAAATGAGGTTTTTTGAAATCAGAAAAACTATTCTTATTTTGTTAACTATTATTTTGTTACTCACTTTCAGCATAACTTTTCAAAGTCTCTTGTGTCTTGATTGGCAAGTCATCGTGTAAAGCGTAGCGTGTTCCTTGCCCTGGTCCGTGAGCTTCTAGCACGTGCTAAATTAAAGATTCTGAAAAAACAAATCTCCAAAAAAGTTATTCAATGCCAACCTGTTTAACAGCCTAAAATTTTAAGAGGTAATAATGATATTCTTGGGCTTTTTGAATCGAATAGTGTCGATTTTCACATTTTTATTATTATCACAGTTAACACCTAACTGTAATATGTAATTAACTGTACTCACAGTTAATTAAAGAGAAAACCGCGCAAATTGTAAACCGATATACGAAAACTCGGACATGCCTATCTTGTAGAGTACCGTATTCTCTCTAATTATAAGGCATGCCTTATAATTTTTCGACCCTCCTCGAGGGTGTCTTACAATTAGAGAGTGCCTGATAATTAGAGAGTGCCGTAGAATTTTCCAACCTACCGATGTGTTGCACCTCAAAATAAATTTAACATCTGATCAAACGAAAAAACCTTTACTAATCACCATAACACAAATAAGTTAGAACAAAAACAACTTTAAACAAGAGAAAAATCGCTTTCATATCCAGTTTGATCAATTTGAATTATTGTTAAAGAAACGGCCAATTTAACTTATTCTTTCGACATTTTCATAAGTAAAACCGTGTAGGTATTATGGCCTGAGGTGCCTTATAATTAGAGAGTGCCTTATAATTTTTCGACCCCCCCCCCCCCTCGAGGATGCCTTATAATTAGAGAGTGCCTGATAATTAGAGAGAATACGGTAACTATATTTAACTGTAGATATTATCGTATTTTCTCTAATAAGGCCCACCCCTCTGATTTCAAATCCTGTTTTTGGCTCACATTTCGCAGATGACTTTTAGGCAGTTTACCAGCTTATTATCTTAGATACAATTTGGGTGGTAAATCGCTTGGGATTCATTTGAAAAAAATGGACAAGAAACAGAATGCCAAGAACATGGTTTTAAATCAATGGAGTAGGCCTTATTACAAAATTTTATAAGGTTATTTACCATCTCACTCAAATAGAAGACATTCACATCGCACACCAAACACTTGTAGTATTCTCCACTCAAATCATCCTGGTTGTACAGATGGTCGGCCAACAACATTGTGTTTTCAAAGGCTGCAAAACACACTTTGCACACAGTCGACTTATTTCGAATGGATGTAGGGTAGTCTACAAATAAAAAAACAGTTTAGCAGAACTTAATTACAGCTGATTAGGACTCACAAATCTTGATGCTATTATACAACAAAAATGGCTGGTGTCTCTTCTGTTCCTCTCGCTTTTTTCTCTTCTCCTCCAACCACTTGTTGTTGTTGGCTAGTCGGCGGGCCTAAATTGAACTTATTCGTAACATTTGCTCTTTTATTAGTGAAAAGTCTACTCGTTTGCTTTGCCTTTTCTGTTCGGCAAGTGCTTTCCTCTTCATCTCCATACTCATCATTTGCTGCCGTTCTTTGTACTGCTCTCGACTGATTGGCTGCACAGGGTTTGCAGCTGCAGCATTGGTTTTGGCCTGCAAATTAGGTTTTGAACTTGGCGCTTATGGAGATTTGATCTAGGTAGGTACCATAACAAACTCAGTGACCAACTCCATCAACTGAGTGAATTTGTTCTCGATGGCGCAGATTTTCTCGCCAATTTGGGTGACTTGGGAGAGACAATAGACCTCATCTTCAGGACGGCAGTGGGGCTCGTAGTAACGCTGAAATAACTAATTATTATTATCAGTTAACTGCAAATTTATTAGTTGAGAGTTAATTCGATTGCCTAGCTATTGTTCTTCAATCTGTATGACAGTTAGCTATGCATATACGGTTAACTATTATATACAGTAAACTAAAGTATCATAGTAATAATTCGGTACTACTATATTATACACCACATATGGTAGATGATCATAAAAAGGGCAAAAATTTCAAAAATGGGTTGCAGAAAAACGACTATCTATTAGGCCAAAATTTTTTTGAGGTAATCCAGCAGGATCGGTAATTCCATAAACATAAACAAAACTTTAATATTCAAAAATCGACTTATTAAAACCCCTTAAAACAACATTTACAAGCAAAAAGTATGTCTGTAACACAGTCATTCTATGGTTTACTGTATTATTATAATAAATTATTCTAATAAGTTAATTATAATTAATTAACTATACCTACAATTAATTATTTCACAGTTGTGCAATAATTGGCCTCACCCACAGTTGTACAATAATTGGCCTCACCTACAGTTGTACAATAATTGGCCTCACCCACAGTTGACTATCTCTACAGTAAAACCATTTTCCTACCAAATCCCCAAACCCCAAAATCCCATATTCAAATTGGCGCTTTTCTCATTACTGTAATTTTCGCTAAATTTACATCATCATCCTGTTCATGAACTCCTCTATTGTCGTGAGCATCAGTAGGAGTAGCAGGAGGCATAGCAGTGTAAGGTGGGAGGTGGTGTGCGGCTGTCAACTCGTCCAAGTTCTCCTCGTCAGCCGGCATTGGAATAGCTCCTCTTTGAATGCCGACAACCAAGCCAGTGCTATCATGCAGTAGGTCACGAGGATGGAAATGCTCAAAGCAGACAATTGGTCGAGGATTGCTGTAGTCAATGGGGCGCTTGGTCATCCGCCATCTTCGTCCAGTCAGAGTCATCCTCACCCCTTTGTCTCTGCCCATGGGGCGATGACAAATTGGGCAGACCATTTTTAGAACGAAGAAAAATTTTGAATTGAGAAAGCAACAATATTTGTTTGAATAAAAAGTTTTTGAATTTTGAACAAAAATTGCTGATTGGGCTTTTGAAATGAGTGTCAAATAATTGTGGCGCCAATTTGAATCTGGGATTAGGAGGATATGAATAGATAAGATAAATAATTTTATCCTTTTTCCAAATGAAGAGTTAGAAGGATGGAAATTGAGAAAAAAAAATTATTACCGTGTTACTCAATTCACCGAGTTCACAAGTGGATTGCTTGCCTGGTTCTGGCTGGTCGAGGTTGACCTGTTTGAGCGTTTTGATGACGGATCCGCAAAGACCTTGTTGGAGTACTAAATATGGCCATTTTTATGGATACATAGCTTTTTTAATTACTAAAATGGAAATTAAATGTCAAAATATTTATTTAGCCCGCCAAACTAGTGCTTTAACCGTCAACTTTTTCAAAGTTGAGTATCTCAGCTGTTTTTACTAATCAATTCTAATTTTTTTTGGCATGTAGCCCTGCATTTCTTCTTTTCAATAAAGTATTAAACGACTTTGCGTAATAGGAAAATTTTAGGATTAAGGTATTTGAATAAAAAGTTTTAAGTAAACCCCTTGCCTCACCGTCAGGCGGGAGGGATACTGGTCTATTAGATAAAAAAAAAGACGGTATTCACATAAATAATAATAGAAATATGTCTTTACCAACCTCTTTTCCTCTTCTCCGCATTCTCTGCTATCTTTTGCATGGCAGTAGCATTGTCCTTAAGCCAATTTAAACCAATTTCTGCTTTCACAACCACCTACCTCATCATTTTTTTCCTCTTCTGGAGCATTACTGGAGTCTTTTCTCTTGCGACTAGTCCCCACAGAAGTTGGGGTCTGTAAGGTGTCCACTTTCCTCCTCTCCATGGCCTCTTTGGCAATGGTCTGCGGGATGCTTTCCATGACTGTTTTGTGTTTTTCAGTTAAATTGTTCTACAAAGATAAAAAAAAACAATATTTTTTGACTGAGTTGTTATTTAAAATTAGACTCACAAACACAGGCGCCACTCCCAGCTTCACATTGCATGCCACACCTGAACTGTCGAACACCTGGTCATCCAGCCGGAAATGTTGGAAGCAGATCATTCCAGTCTTGGGCAGATACCTGGAAAGACTGCACTAGCAATAATAAGTCGGATCTTGTCTCTAGTCCACCTATGGTCTTTGTTGTTGCTTTTTTCAGGCTTCGTGTTCTCAAAATAATATGAAGTATGTCGGAATAAAGACAACCAATGAATAGCCCTGGGCTAAAGTGTATGGCCATGCCCACTTGATAATGATGTTTTTTGAGTCTTACTCAGCAAATTTCTGATTTTTTAGTGTTTGTAAGTCAGCCGACAACAAAGTAGGTGTTCTAAAAGTAGTTTCTTACCCATTTAATTGAAGTCCCTCCCTCCAGATGGATCGGTAGTAGGAGTTCTGGGGAATTTTCGCTCCATTTGAGATCACTTTGGAGCACAGAAAGCACTGAGACACATTAATATCTAGAAACCACAAATATTTTAAAGGTTTGGTCAGAGTCAGGGCTTTTACACCACTGAAATGGTATTCATTGTTAGAATGTTCAGTTACAGATAGCGCAACTACATAGTGCAGTGGAAAAGAGTCAAGTTCTTTTTGGGAAACAAAGATTTGACATTCCTTGTCAAACAATTCAAACCAAAAAACTTACTCAAAATCAAACGATCGTTGCTGATTTTACGATGCAAAGGGTATCCATCAAGTTTCAACGATCTACCCTCCGGACCATTTTCTGGCTGTGCACTGAGCACTGGAGTGGTCGAATTACTCTGGCGCATTCCCTTGAACTTTGCTGCTCGAATGGCCTCTAACCGTTCGGCTTGGCTAGGCGTTTTCTGCTGTTTGGATGATGACTGCTTGGACCTGGACGAGTTTGGGATGTATTCCCTACAAAAATGATGGTTGTACACATAAAGTATTAAGAAAAAAAAGGAAATAATGCCCAAAAGCTGGCAAATTCAATTTCCAATGTGAACATGCAACTTTTTTGAGCCAGCATTTTTGTAGTTTACGAAAACACACACACACAACTGGCTTGAAATATCAAAAGAGCTTAGAAAGATCATGTCTTTATTGCGTTCTAATTAACCGGCCTATTGAGTTCATGCATAGGTCCATGTTTGCCTTGTGAAAGCTCATGAGGGACCCAAGAGCTCAGTTTCCATACCTTAAGTGGTTTTGAGTCACAGCTAATAAAAAGGACAACCTTTCCAAGTTTTTGAAGATGGCGATCGATGGTCATATGACTTACTCCGAACTGCTCAGCCAGCATTCTCGTGGTCTGACTCCCGTCATTTTCCACTGCCTCAAGGAGAGACTCGTCATCGAATACCGATTTTCGACCACGTCCTGCTTTGTCCTCTACGTCTTTGTCTCCGGATTTGAACCGTGCAAACCATTCTTTGACTTGAGTTTTGCTTATTGTTCCTTCTCCATAAGTTTCCGTGAGATCGCGGAATGAGGCTGCCGCAGTCCACCCCTTCTCGAAGTGATTTAGCATAATATTACGAAGTTTAATATTGTCTTGTCCAGGCATATTTGATAGCTAATATTATTATATATGTATAATGGAATAGAAAAGAGCTCAGCATATTGCCAAAAAGAATGGGGCGCGAATTTAAAAGGCCGGTTAATTATGTTACAACCCAAAAGTGGAATCAAAGTCGGGAAAAGCCAACAATATTTAAAAAGTTAGTATTAGATTCTAGCCAAACCACCAGGATGCTGGCTGACGAGTTTGGAGTGAGCAACATGACAATCAATCGGCATCTTCATCAACTCGGCAAATTTAGTGCTTTATTTGTGTTCAATATTTGAATCAATGAATTTAACGCATCTAAGGTCTGGAAAAATAAGCTCTTGGGTGCCACACCAGCTTTTCCAACATTTAAATCCGTAAATAATTATGTCCCAGGCAATAATAAGGATAAGATTAACTGACTTGTCATCCTCAGTCTTAATCTCACTCTCTTCCTCGTCTTCATCCTCGTTATCCTCACTCATGTCCTCATTATTACGAGATTCGGACCAAGCGAGACGGGCACTTGCCAATTTGTTCACTTTCTGCTCAAACTTGGGGTTGGGCAGGGCAACAGACAACTGCAAAAACAATGAGATGAGAATAATTGTAGTTGAAAGAAGATGACTTTGCTATGAATGAAAAGGACCCATTTAACTAAACTTGAAGCCAACCTCGATAGGTGTCACTTGACAGTGGCGCAACTTTTTCTCTCCATTCACCTCAAGCACATCTTCTGGATTAAAGTGTTCAAAGCAAAGAAAGCACCTCAAATTAAAATATTAAGATTCACGTAATTTTATTGAAGATGTTGAAAATTCACTTGTGAGCGATGAACTCGGAGTATTTGGTCAAACATAAGTTCTCCAAAAACTGTCGTCTTCGAAGAGGGTTGACAGGCAGAGAGGCACCTCGCACTATTGACTTGCCACAGGCTATGCAACAACGCATTCTTCCGTTTATTTTCAGAAGTGGTTCTGCAAAAGAACAAGCTTGTAATTGAGCATTTCGGTTAATTACACCAAAACAATGATAAATATATTTATGTTACCAATCTTTTTGCAATTTTATTTTTTATATGTCAGATAGCCTTGTAAATCTACTTTTTAAATGGCTTCTTTTTTAATTGACTTTAAAAAGATGAACCAAGTCAGACCTAAAAAAAACCCTCTTGCAGGGGAAAAATCTCCTCTCGCAGAAACACTGAAATTTTTTTATTAGTCTTCCTGCAAGCTTAAGCCATAGCTCAGCATCTTTTAGAAATTCTGATTTCTAATTCGCGTGTATGAGGTCTTTTTGTCTACCAGATTGTTTAAAAATAAAATATTCCTGCAATAGGGGATTTTTTTTCAAAAAATAAGAAAGTTAAAAAAAACCCCTGTAATTGTCCTGTGTCTTTTACATTTTGGAAAATAAAAGAGTAAATATATTAAGACAAAAAATTAAAAAAAGAAAATAACTAGTAAAAAAGATTCACATATCTACAAGACAAGTACAATAAATTATTAAGAAATTTGAAAAGAATAGTAAATAACGAAATGAATTTGATCAAAAAATAGTAATTTAGATGTGAAGAAAAAGTTTTAACCGGATAAAAACAACGAAAATGAGACAAACAGCGCTGTGGAAAGAGAGAAAATTCAATCTAAAACAAAACGCCAAACAATCAATTTTTGAAATAGCCTGAGTGTGCTGTTTCGACAAGAAAACATTCCAAACGAGTGTTTACTTGGAGTCTTTGTCTTGAAAGGAAAACAGTAAATTGTTTATTTGAAGAGTGATTTTCTGATACACTTTTGGCCAACGCTAATTTAAATTTTAATTAATTTATCCACATTTTTGGTATTGTTTTTAAAAATCTTATCTTGACAGAGATTGGTAGATTTATTAGATTGCAGGGGTTTTGCTAGAGACTAGCTGCAAAATGGATATAAAAAGTGCACGAGCTGCAGCGACAACCTAATAACAACTTAAATATGGTTTCAATTACAAAAAAATGACGTCAGAAGAATCGTTGAATATGGAGACTAATGTATTTATAGTGAATTTATGTCAAAAAAAATAAAATATGTAAAACTACCATGTGTATCAAGTTTTTGGGCTTTGCGCATTTTTTGGAGATGTCGGACAACAGTAGAATGGTCACATTTCATCTTTTTTGCCAATTCTCGAGTTGTTTGGCGGTTGTTTCGTTCAAGAAGAGTCTGCAGGTGCTTTTTGTCGAATTTAACTGGCCGTCCGGAACGAGGAGCATCTTTCGTGGCAGAATCTCCCTTTCTGAAGCACACATAATATTTAAAAGCCATTGTTTTGCCAATAACCCCTTCCCCATAGGTACTACAAATGTTTTCAGCAGCTTCGGCAGCAGTTGAACCCTTGTCAAATTCATAGCGCAAAACTCTACGGAGAAATTCTTTGGTAATCACAGGCTTGGCCATATTCGAACATTCGAAA
Source organism: Subanguina moxae (assembly GCA_000981365.1). Taxonomy (NCBI): domain Eukaryota; kingdom Metazoa; phylum Nematoda; class Chromadorea; order Rhabditida; family Anguinidae; genus Subanguina; species Subanguina moxae. Next base: position 12,049 of record BBSZ01014459.1, read on the forward strand.
TTTAGCAAAACTAACTGATCATAAAAAACCAGTGCTACAAAGTAAGATAAATCTTTTTAAAACAGACAAATCTTTGCAGGACAAATCAGAGGAGAAACTATTGTTCCGCAAACTTATGCACCCAACTGAATAGTTCTCCAAACTTCTGAGAGAATAATGTGATTTTAACATTTTTACATTTTAAGCCAGTGTCAGAACTTTTGCCACACCTTGTGGATGATGATTGGGCCACTCTGTATAATTTGTCTTAAAATCAACTTGGCCTCAGCGTACTTGCTCACTCTAGCCAAAAATTAAGTAAATTATAATAATAAAGTCCTGATGCAGTTTACACTCCGGGGAGCAACTCTAGGTGTACAACTATGTTGCTATGCTAATAAAGTTCAATTAACTATATATACGCTTGTCAATAACAGTTAACTATTTACGGTTAACTAT
>BBSZ01014460.1:22958-49689 GCA_000981365.1 Subanguina moxae
CAGAGAGTGGGACGCGGTTCCCCAAGAAATGATCCAAAATGCCATTGACGCTTTCCCGAAAAGACTCCGGAAATGCATTGAGGCGCAGGGAGGCCATTTTGTTGAGTAAAATAAAAACTTTATATATCATTTGGTAGAGGAAGGAAAGAGCTACAAAACCATTGTTTGGAATATTTTTTTGAAATAAATTTTTTTATTAAACACTAGCCTAAAAACCCGACGGAAACTTTTTCTACACCAGTTACAAAGAGAGCAGATCCGCGATTCATACTCTTTCTCAATCAAAAAAGGTTTCTTGGAAACTTTTGTTTCACCGATGTTTATAATTCTTTGTCAGGTTTTGCCGAATTTCTACTATTGCACTTGCGACACCGGAATATAAAAAAGAGCGCTTGCAAGCATTCAGTGATTGTGATGAAAAGCTTGAGCAAATTAACGTGCCCAAGAGACGCTACTGCAGAGCCTTTAGCCAAGAAGAAGAGAAGAGGGCGCCCATCCAAGTGAAAAAGTCTTTTAAACTGCGGTTTTCAGCCTATTTTTCGTTGTTAGTTTGTTTTTAAATTTCCAAATAAAAGTTTTAGACATCATAAAACTCTACTTACTACTAGTTATATTGAAAAAGGTGTAAGACGTTATGAATGAAATTAACTCGACATGGCCATTGCCGATTTTCTGAGTCATTCTTAGAAATATGATAACTTTTGTGCAAATTAGTTTCTATCCACGACGATTTTGTGGCAAATCTATCACCGACAAGGCCATTTCTGAAAGAGAAAACATGGTCGAACAGAAGGTGTGAATCAGTGTTTAAGGAGTACAATTCGACACATTAAAAGGACGTTAACCGCTAAAAAAGCACTAAAAAGGCTTAAAAATTGGATTCAGTGCGCCTAATTAGTTCAGAATAAGCACTGAAAATATTTGCGGACAGAAAAAAGAAAATCTGCGGGCAGAAAAGAGATTTTTGTGGGCATTCTTCATTTGAGGGCAGAAAAAATCTTTTTGCGAGCATAAACGAGCTTTTTGCGTGCAAAAAAAAATACCGTCCATTATTAAACTTTTTTGTGTAAAATTTGTTGATCTCCTTTTGCGACTACAAGATACGAAAATGGGTGCATCATGGGTAAATGTGTTTTTGGAAAGTGGTACTTTTCGTAAGAAATCTTTTTGGTAAGAAGTTCTTTTCGTAAAGGTACTTTTGGTAAGAATTTTTTTGGTAAGTCGTAAGTTTGGTAATAAATGTTTTGGTAAATGGTTGTCTTGGTAAGAATTCTTTTGATAAACTGTGATGTATCGACATTGATATATAGATATATCGACCTCTGTGTTCGAATGCTCGTTTTGTAAATCTATAAAGGTGAAGATTCCGATAGGGCAAATAAAGAGAGCTTAGCTACCTTAATCGCCACTCGTCCCTTTTTTAATAATCGTATAAAACACATTTGCTTCTTTTTCAATGATGATACACCTCTGCGAGTTTTTGAAAGGACCTCGCTGCATCATCTTGAACAGAATCATGCGAGTGCGCGAGTCAAGAACATACTTTACAGCGGCTCTATCTTGTCTGCAACTTAACAAACATACATACCACCTCTCTAAGCAAAAGTCATAAAAGTCAACCTGTCTCGGTTCTTATTGCGGCGCTTTCATTGTCGGCTCCGTCTAAAGGCTGCTGAGTGAAGGCTTCTGCACTGCGCAATTGCTGACTGCGAAGGCTGGTGCTATTGACGTTCAATCTGTTTGTTCGGCTTCAAAAGGAACGTAAAAGAATTCGAAAAATATTTAGATGAATTACCTGCCAGCCGTTTGTTCCAGCAGCACTTGACTTGTTCGTAAAGCCTAATAGCACTATCCTTGTCACTGAGAAGCTCATTTTCGTCAAAAAGCAACATCTGAAAGCCAAAACAAATAAACTAAAAAACTGGTATTTCGCATAGCATGTGACGAAAGAAGCAAAATTAAAGCAAAAAGTTCAAAAAATAGTTAATTCGAAGAACAATACTTATCACACAAATTGCTTAAGAAACTCAATTTTACCAATATCACAGTTTACAAAAAGAATTCTTACCTAGACAACCATTTACCAAAACATTTCTTGCCAAAGTTTCCTCTTACCAAAAAGATTTCTTACCAAAAGTACCACCAACCAAAAACACATTTACCCATGATGCTACACCCACGAAAATGATAAATGAGCCAAAAAGCTTTAGATAAAGATTAACATGCATCAACAACCCTATTTTACATCAGCAACAATGCAGGATACAGAATAACGAGGAGGTTAAGGAATAGGATTTTCTTTCGTAGGTTTCTTTAACGCTTTCATCCTAAGATTTAATCTCTGAGATATTCTTAGAGGAATCTTTCGCAGGTCTTGCTTACACAGACAAACATCCAAAACGTGGACATATAAATCAAATTGAAAGGACACTAATCATTCCAACCTAAACGCACAAATCTGAAAAGGAACTGGCCACGTGACTTTTTGCACGCGTAAGTGGATAGCTTCAGATCCCGATGAATGAACTTATGCATACACATAATTTTGATAGTCTTCAGGCATCGGAAAGATTGGACGCGGAGACAATCAAACACGATACTTCTTACACGAAAAATAAAACCCATAAAATACTTACACCTTTAATGTTAGCAAGCAAAGGACCCATCACTCCATGACCAGAGAGACGACAAGCTCAAGTTTCTTACCACGATCGACTGAGTGAGCATTATTATCATCGCGGATGGTAACAAACTAAAGGCTATTGGCGCTGTCAACCTTATAGACATGGCAAATACCGATAGCGAGCTAGCATTTTTCCAAAAGTGTCTAATAACCATTTTTGAGTATAATTTATGCCAACAAAACAAAAAGACTATTTTAAAGGGTCCAAGGGCTGTGTTGGGAGGGGAAGGGAAAAGAATAGGGCCACCTTATGAAAGGGCTACTCAACCATATTTTATCGGGAAGAAGGGCTGTATAAGGGAGGAGAAAGGACAATTAAGGGACCACTCTGTGGGAAAAGAGAATATCTTAAACGTAGTTTCCCTTACAGGGACATACCGCATAAAGAAGCTCTGGCATACATGCTATTTTCATGCATCCAGAGCTATTCTCGAGTAATTTATGTCTCAGGTATGTTTGTTTGCGCATCCAACTCCAAGCCCCCGTCGCCCCTGTAAGAGGGCTGTTTAGATGCGCACACACCCATACCTGAGACATAAATGTCTCGAGAATAGCTCTGGATGCATGAAAACAGCATGCATACCAGAGCTTTTTTATGCAGGAGAGCCCAGTCGACAAAACTATGTTCAAGATCTTTTTTTTGAGTTGACCCTCTTTAGAAAGTGGCCCCTTCGTTGTCCCTTCCTTTCAATCCCTTAAAAATTCTTATATGGTCAATATACCTATAAAACCCAAGTTTTCTAGTGTTCAAAGTCTTTATTGGGGGGGGGTAAAGTACAGTGGTACCAAAAAAATTTCACATGTAGAAAAAGATGACAGAAGCCAATATACCAATTTCAAGCAAAGATTGCTTAGGGATTGCTGATGCAGAAAGATAGATTAAAAACAGAATATATTAACAATAACGACAGAAATAAGGCTTGAACACAAAGCCTACACTCTAGAAACCAAAAATTTACAAGTAGAAAAAAGGTTCAAGCTAAGCAGGGTTTGTGGAAACCACGGCATGAATCGAGTTTACTGTACCTCCTAACCAAGTCTGATGTCTTGACTCTAAAAGCTTTGTTTCGTCGTTAAAAGATGCTTGGTCAAAACAGCAGGGTATGTCCATTGACACAGAGTGGTGTATGTTAAGACACAACAACAATAGCAAACGAATGGTTTGAGATGGTTTTTTAAATATTGTGAGGCTCTTAAGATATATTCACCCCTCCCCCCCCCAATTTTCAGAGCTGTCACGATAAGGGTGTGCAAATATATATTTTGGACAAAAATTTGAAGAAAAAACACCAGAAAGTTTTTTTACCATGCTATTTTTACCCAACTCTATGAAAAATAGATAAAACCTGGAAAATAATTTTACCTTCTTTCTTTACAACCTAAAGCAACTTGTGATTAAATCAAAAATAAATTTATAGGAATGTAACCAGGTCTAGCTGCTCGTCTGAAAATTTTGCAACTGTCCCAATAACCTTGGCAATGGTCTGCAAGTGAAAAAATAGTCAGACAGGTATAAAGAGGGTGTGCAAATAAGCTTACCACAATTTCTTTTCCAAGAGTTTCCCTTTCTGCCATATATCGATACAATACGTTTTTTAAATACTGAACCAAAATTTGAACGTTTAAATAAAAGGGTTAGAACAAAAGAGTGACTGCTGAAGTATACCCTCCCAAAATTTGAATTTCTTCCAAAGTCGTGTTCTAACCAGTTAAAAGCGCTTTCCGCACTTTTTACGACATAGAAAATGGGGTTTTCTTCCGCTCTTTTTAACCTAACGCTCTTTCTAACTACAGGCAACCCTCGATAACCCAAGCTTAGTTGTATGTCCAGCAGCCCAAGAGGTCGGAGTGAGAAAGCCGAATTATCGAAGGTGCCCAGTTATAGAAGTCCATTCTTGATATGACCTACTACACCCAATACCCAAGCCTTAGTTGTATGCTTAAGGGTAGTTCCTAGTTTCTAAAAATACCTAAAGAATAACTGCATAAGTACCTAAAAGTGTATGTTCTAAGGGACCTTTGGCTGCTATGTGGCCGAGACATCAGAGGGAGAGGGGACCAATTGGAAGCTATAACTAAACGTTAGACTTAGGTTAGGGTGCAGAGATGACAAAGGGTCTTTTAAAGCAAGATAAAAGCAAAGATAAACCAGCTGAAGGTGTCCAACTCATCTGGAAGTAGGGAAATAGTAGATTTACTAAAAGCCAATCACTCCACAATTGTTACAACTCAAAACCACTAACAGGGGACAGGGTCTTCGATAATTTGATTGCATTACCGTTGACACTGAAAACCCATTTGTTGTTAGCGCTGGGAATGGCTTAGGTATGGTTGGAAGCAGTGTTATTTTAAATTTTTATTTTGCTTCTGATTATTGGAAACACTGGTTGGAAGACGACTATGGAAAAAATAAAAAATAAAATTTTGGGATTGCTACAATCTAGAAGCGCTAAAAAAACCTCTGCTTCGGTAGGCTTGGCGAACTGGTAGTTTTCGTAATAGCTCTCCAACTCATTGCACTTTATAGACAAATGCACATTTTCCTGCAATAAAGTTGTGACAATAATTGTTTTGCAAAAGTCAAGTAGACTACCTCATGCAGCTCTTCAATCTTTTTGTTCATTTCCTCCTTTTCCAGGGGAAATTCTTCAATTTGTTCACGCAAAATCTCCAACTCAGAACATTTCTTCATGAAGTGTTCGTTTTTCTGAAAGAAAATAGAATTTATGGCGCTACTCCGTTATACCTCTATCTCCAAAAAAAATCAAGGTTTTCAAGTTTTTTGTAAAATTTTTAAAGGCGTGAGGGCTGTATTAAGAGGGGAAGGGAAGGGAAAAGAATAGGGCCACCTTATGAAAGGGCTACTCAACCATATTTTATCGGGAAGAAGGGCTGTATAAGGGAGGAGAAAGGACAATTAAGGGACCACTCTGTGGGAAAAGAAAATATTTTAAACGTAGTTTCCCTTACAGGGACATACCGCATAAAGAAGCTCTGGCATACATGCTATTTTCATGCATCCAGAGCTATTCTCGAGTAATTTATGTCTCAGGTATGTTTGTTTGCGCATCCAACTCCAAGCCCCCGTCGCCCCTGTAAGAGGGCTGTTGAGATGCGCACACACCCATACCTGAGACATAAATGTCTCGAGGAATCCTCCGGAGACCAGAGGCGGAGGAAAAAACTTTTGAGGCGAAGACCGGAGAGGAGGAAACAATGTTTAAGTGAGTAAGTCAGTGTGCACAAGATGATACATCAAAGTTTTGAATTCATTCTGCCTCGATAAAAACATTGCTAAAATTTGTCAGATCTCTCTCAGCTTCTAAAACTCTCCTATACGTTTATCGTCATCATTAACTTTAGAAGATCGCCGAATAAGATCATCCGCTTTGGTAACAATCAAGAACCAAGATATCGAATCTCAAGATGACACAGCCATTACAACTCTAGGATCTTGGAAATATAATACTATGTTTAGGGAAAAGACATGACAACCATTTTTAAAGGCGGAGGGCGGAGGCCAGCCGCGAAGGAAAACATTTTTAGGGGTAGAAGCCGGAGGTGGAGGACAATTTTTTTCTGAACACAGGGCTGCCCGTCGCCCCCGTAAGGAGGCTTGAGAGTTAGAGACATACTGACAAACCAAATAGTATGCTGACAGACCAGAAGGAAGCGTGTGAATTTGGACGATTTCCATTGTGTACAACACGTATGATCCTTTAATCTGGAAGGCCTGGGTTACCCCACTTTTTGCCTACTAATTGTAGAAAATTTTTATCAGCCAACCTTGTGCAAATCAGCTATTTGTTTTTTCAGAGAAACATTCTCCGTGGGCAGCTTATCCACTTTGGCTTCAAGAGCTTTGTATTCTGCCTGTGTCTGTTCAATCAGCTCGTCTTTTTCAGCAACAACCTCGTTGAAACACCTTTTGAGTTGTTCTAGACTCAACTCGCTTGCTGCCAGTTGTTTGGCAGTGCTGCTGTGCAAGTTCTCAAGTCCCTTTTGCTCATCTAGTTTTTTCCTCAACTGCTGGTTTTCCTGAACTTGTTGGTGATAGAAGCATTAAACATGTGCAAATACCTGTTCGAGAATCTCCATCTTCACTTTCATGTCTTCAGCATCTGTAGTCACCTTTTTGAGTTTATTTTCAAAGCCCTTCAAATGTTGTGCGTCAATCTCTTTCTGGGTGAGCAGTTCAGTCTTTTGGGCTAGCAAGTCACTGAATTGCTGCTTCAACTCCCTCTCCATGAACTGACTTTCCTCTAACTTCTTTGAAGTTGAGTGCAGTCGAGCTTCCAACTCGCCAAACCTCTTTTTATATCGGCTCATATCCTGAAAGGTAAGCAATTACTGTATTTCCTGCAATAAGTCTAAGCAAGCCCCAGCAGCCCTTAACCCCTCCCTAACACTCCCTGACTTTTTCAAACTTTTTTCTTGGATTTGCAGCCTTGGATCACACATATACAAAATAATAAGCTTTTTCGATCATTTTTTGGGGAATTTTAATGAGGAACGCGTTTTCGTGTTAGATTTCTGGAACCAATGTACAACTTCATACACCTTCTGTAAAAAGAGATACACCTTCTGTAAAAAGAGATACACCTTCTGTAAAAAGAATTTTTTTTTCACAAAATTGCGATTTTTTTCCTTATAAAAAAAAAACTTTTTTAATTTCTTCCAAAGGAAAGTTAGATTTTTGGCCACTCTCACGGCATCCCACTTATAAAAAGGGCACACCGTCAGAATGTTCCCTTTCATATGAGATATTATACGGACCCGTGAGATATGCCTCAAACACCTGTGGGTCGCTTGGAAGGACTTAAATTGGAGTGAAAAAGTGGAAAATTTTTGCCTAAAAAAGTGTTCTGATTTTTTTTTAACTTTTCCCCATAAAAAAACTACTTTTCTTTTCACTTTCACTTTTTCGAACGCGTCACAGGGCCCCATTCCATTACATCATAAAATCATAAAAACCTTGGCGCCGCAGGCGCCCCTTACTTTCCTCCATTCTTCTTTCTAAATCTCACTTTACTATCAATCAAGGAGCCGTACGGCGCAGTCAAGCTGGTAAATTTGCATTTTGCTACGACCAAATATTTAGCGACTAAATAATTTGTGATTAAACGTTTAGTTACTAAATAATTGGTCACTAATTCTGCATTTGCTATGACTAGATATTTAGACTTTTAGCCGACTAAAGTCTAGATAAAGTCAACTAAAAAATTATTTGACTAAATATTTAGTCAACTAATTTTTTTATTTGTTAACAAAAGACCACTTTTAATAATGACTAACTAATTAGCTTCTAATTCCTTTACTTGCTACAAGCACAGGGGTCACCGACAAAATTGTAGGTCGAAACACAATGCCAATGAAACACAAATGTTTTTTTTTATTTGGAGGACGACTTATTAGAGAAAATATGGAGATTTAGTGCGAAACAAACCTCACTCAAATCTTTTTCTTTAAATTTCCATGCTTTGGCTTCATTCTGCAGTTGGTTGAGCTGGTCATGCAATTGGCCAATTTCGACTTCTTTTTGGGCGAGTACACCATCTTCTTCTGCTAGTGGTTTCGTTTGCAACTGGTTACTTGTAAGCTCAGCTAGCCTTTTTTCGGCCCTTTCGAATTGGGCCTCCAATTGCTGATATCGTTGAAGAGTTTGCTCATTTTGCTGAAAATAAAAAACTAGTTATGTAGTCACACCTGAACAACTCGACACCCTTAGGGACCGAGTTAAAGATGCTGAATATTCGAGAACCATTTTTCGATAAAACTGCTTCTTAGAGCAGCTATCTAAATACCCAGTTCCCGAAGTTGACTGCATCATTTCTATTTTATCAAGATACCTGTTGATAAGTTTCTGCTTCCACACTAATAGCTTTAAATTGCTCTTGAAGTTGTTGGTGTTTTAATTTCCAATCACTCATTTCAGCCTCTTTCTGAACAAGAAGTTGGTTCTTTTGAGCAATTGCCTGGGAAATGCGGTCCTCTCCGTTTTCCTGCATCTCAGCCAATTTTTGATAAGTCTGCTCATGTTGGGTCTTTAACTGGTTGTATTCATGCACTGCTTTTTTTAATTGTTCACTTTTCTGCTCTTCTTTAACGTTCTCCAGTTCAGTCAACTTCTTTAAAATGTCTTCATTTTGCTGCTTTAGTTCCTTGTTTTGATTTATTACATACTGGCCTTCCTAAAACATGAGAATGATCCTGCAAAATGAAAGCTTTCAGTTCATAATACCTTTGTTGAAATTTCAGCGTTAGTTTTTAAAACAGTAATCTCTTGCTGAAACTGTTGAAACTTAACAGTAAGGGCACTTAATTCGGCTTCTTTCTGCGCTATAACATCTGCTTTTTGGTTGACCAGTTCTTTTTCCGCTGCTTTTTGGTTTTCGATAATCCTCTCTAGGTCGGCCACCTTCTTTACAGTGGTTGCATGTAGAGTTCTCAACTCTTCCAATTCGGCAGTAGATTGTTCTTTTTGCTAAATTTTAAAGTCTAAAATACAGCTGTGCACACTGAAAAACTAATCTTGCATGTATCCACGACTTCTCGGCTGCTTCTTCTCGGCAAATACGATTTTTATACTTCTACTTGCAGCTAAAGAATAGGGCTTTTGTGTGCCTGCGAATTTATACAACAATAAGTCTTTTTGTTAAACAAAGTTTGGGTACTCACACGGCCCACAGTGATTTTGCCGTTGTCGCATTTTTCGATTCGGGTTCCTAAACTACTTCGGAATGCATGCCCCAAATTTTGCGATCATGAATTTTGAGTACTTTAATCTTACATACAAACGCGTTATAAGTCAAGTAAATTACTGTGAGGCGTTCCGAATGTACATTCCAGAACAGTTTTGCGCTTCCTGATGTTAGTCTCCAAAAACTCCTTTGGTCGTATAAAAACGCAGGAAAATGTAAAAAAACTCTGTTCCCTAGCTGCAAATATGGATACAGTCTGGCTATAACGGCACGCCTGGAAAACGGCTCAAGGCGTTTTTATACAAAAATGTTAGTATATAGAAGGTAAACTCATTTTTCGGCCAAAGAATTTCGGTTCGGTATGCCGCTATATTGTGACTTGACTGCATAAGAATCATATCTGTCCAGAAAAAGACATCAGGAAATCCTGACGACCTTCAAGGTCATTTTTACGAGTTGCATAGCTCTTTAGCCAAAGTTTTAAAGCTCCATTTTAGCAAAAGCTTAAAAACTTACTTCTAAAGAAGCGCTTCCCCTCCAGATTTCAGCTTCATTTTTCAACTTTTCTAGTTGAACTTTCAGTTGCTCAACTTCTACATCTTTCTGATCAAATATTTCATATTTTTCATCCAAAGCTTTTTTGAGACGAGTGCTCAAATCTTTGGCAGTAGAATTTGCACCTTCCATACCCTGAAGGGCAGATTGGTAATTGGCCTCTGCCTCTTGGCAAGACACTGCAAGTCGTTCATTTTGCTGAAGATGAGCATGGTGTTAGATTAGAAAGCAACCAAAAAAGTATTACTGATTTGAAAGTTTCCAGCTGTTCAATCAAATTTCTCTCCTTGTCCAAAACCTCTTTCAAATAATTTTCAAGACTTTTTATGGAATTTTCTTTCTCCTCTGCATATTGTTGCTTGTCCAGTGTCATCCGCTCAATTTGGCTTTTGTACTGCAACAGCTGCTCTTGAAATTCTCCAAGTTTTTTTGTGTTGTCGGTGTAAGCAGCTTCTAGTTCATTGTAATTGTTGGTCAGTTTCTCGATTTTCTAAAACACAAACATTTGCACGAGAAATCTAAGCAAAGAAAAGCTCGGCCTGAGTTAGGGTTCCACACTCCTGTTTTAGACGATCGTTTTCACTAAGCAGCTTTTCATTGCTCTCCGAGGCTGTTCGAATATCACTAAACACAAAGACCAGTTAAAATCAATCTTCGCTAACTCGGCACTCCTAGAGACCGCATTAAAAATGCCAAATTATGGAGGTTCATTTATGCCCAACTATCGAGGTGTAGAGTTATCGAGGGTTGACTGCACTCAAAATTTAAAAAAATCCAATTCATGGATTCTCAAAGGAAACTTACTTTGGTATCCTTATGCTACGCACTGGAAAAATAAAGAAAATTTTTGGAAAAAGCGACTAGGATCACCAAAAAACTCATTCCCTCAAGGCAACATATGCAAAAAATAATTTTTTTTAATGACAAAAATATACTTCGAGTATTTTTTTAGCCCTGATGATCCCATAGACCCCTGAAAATGGAGTTAGGTAAAAAGAGCAACAGCAAAAAGAGTAACGGGCGTCAAATTCAATTTTGTAACGAAATGTGAGGTTACGGGTCCTTCCGCACACTGTACACAGGGTAGGCTCTCTTAGACTGGCCTTCAGCCTCACATTTAGCTATAAAGACTTCCAAAATAGTAATTAATCCTGTTGCTCTTTTTGCCGTTCCTCTCTTTACGTGCCACCCTGAAAAATGCTTATTCAAAGAAAAAGGTCTAACCTATTTACCGCAGAACTAGCTTCCACGTTGAGGTGATTAGTAATAAGGTTCTTCTTCTCATGATTGTTGAGCATCTCTTGCTTTTCGGCTTCCGATGAATGTTTGCTTTCCTGCCTGCTTGCCATGTCTTCTATCTGGGATTTCAACGAAAGGTTTTCCTAAAAAAAATGATCGGGTGAGAGGAGTGGAAAAAATCTCTAATTACGGTTTTGAGCTGCTGCATCTCTTCCACTTTCTGATCCAGCTTTTTGTCTTGGGCAGCCAAAGCTGCTATTTTCTGCATTTCTCTTTCTTCGATAGCTAGCTGCATTTGCTCTTCCAGCTCCTTTAATTTAACTTTCAATTCTTCGTCCTGAAAGCTTAGCAATTACCATAAATGAAGAGCACGAATACAAAATCCACAAAAGTACAAAATTCACCTTTTTCCGCATCTCAATCGCCAATTTTTCGCTATGCTGGACAGAGAGTTGCTCGCGTTTTTTCTGTTCATCTTCCTTGACCTGCTAAAATTGATTTTCTTAGTACCTTATAACATAATTAGAGATTTTTAAGGTTTCCACCTTGACTCCCTCCTGCTTAGCACGAGCCAACTTCTCCACCATGTCTGCCTTTTCACTCTCCATCGCTATTACCAATTTATTCAATTCATCTATTTTGCTTTGTAGTCGTTGGTTGGCATCAATATCTGTAAAGTCAATAGGTTTTGTTGACCAAAATAGATCTAAAGAACAGATGAAACAACCTTTTTTCTGCAATAAATGGCACTTGTTCATCCACTTCTCAATCTCTTGATCTTTGGTGTTTAGGTTGGAATGCATTTCAGCCTTAGATGTGGCTATGGCAATGGAAGCCTTCTCTTCACAGGAAGCCAGTCGACGTGTCCACTCTTCTTCCAGACGATCCACTCGACCTTTCCATTCGGCTATGATACGCTCGCTTGAGCTGGCCTGAAGTAATAGTAAATTCAACACGTATAATGAGACCTTGAAAAATCGATAGAAATTCGACCTCTTCCTTTTCACTCAACTTTTCTTTGAACAACGCATTCTGTTCGGTAAGGGTGGCTATTTGATGCTTGTTGGCAGTAATTCTTTCCTTACATTTTTCCAACAAATCATGCAGCGCTTTGTTTTTCGTCTCCAAATTTCTCTGAAATTTCTACTTATTCGAAAAAAAAACAAAGCAAGTGAATTTACTAAATTTTCATCTGATTTTGTTTGATTCAATATTTCCATTAGTTCGATTTTCTCTTTCTTTAGCCTGCTTATCCTTTTAAGAGCTTTATCTTGAGTTGTCGTCAATACGTTCTGAAAACTTATATACTGTCAAATCTCCATATAAAGCCATGAGTTTTTTTTTGCCTAAAAGGATTGCAGGAGCATTTACAGAAATACGACACCCACTTGATTTAACAACAGAAATATTTAATAAAACATTTATCTACACAACCCAACTAGGAATAGAAATTTTGTAAAAGAGGACCTTTGGAAACTCAACCGCTCTGCCACGAAAACTTACTACTCCTCTTTTTCTTATGGTGTACAAATAGTGATGTTATTAAACAGCGAAGAAATACTCTCAGGAACAAAAATATGAAATTTTCTTAAAATTTGGTTCTTTAACGTCTAAAATATCGATTTTAGAATTTTCGCAAAAAAAATGTTGAAAATATGTGGAAAAATGTGTGAGTGGCGTATTTTTGAATCGAGTGAGTGGCGTATTCTGTAGTTTGGTCGGATTATCTTATATTGGGGATACATTTTTCAGTTCCTTTGGCAGTCAGTCAATTAAGACCGAATCGTGCCTAATAATTATATTCGATATGCATATTTTTGAGATAAAACCTCATATACACCTTTGACTAATTTTTTCTTAGTTTTAGAGCATGTAAAGAGCGTCAAAGAACAAATCAAAAAAATAAATTTATTTCCAAGTACACGCTAAGCCTTCAGTCTAGTCTAGCCTAAAAAGGCTAAAAGATAGGCCACAATGGTGGCGTGTGACTGTAGCATGCGGTGTTTGTGTGTCCATAATGGGCAGCTACACGCCACACCCACAGGATAAAAAACGATCAAAAGGTGGCTTCATACAGAGGTTTGACTGTAGCAAGTAAGACATAGGACGAAAAATGGACAAACCTTATATTTCTCATTTTCTCGTGCAACTTCTTGATAGTATTTGGCAAGGTCTCTGTACCGCTGTTTGTAGTCTGTAGCACGACCTTGTAGCTTTTGGAATAGGAAACCTAACTAAAAATACTCAGCTAAATTTGCACAACTAAAATCTGAAGGAACCTGTTCTTTCGGAGCTGTTTCTAGAGACGAAACATCAGCTATACTTCCCTCAAAAGTGGAAATTAACGTCTTTTCAAATGACTTATCTGATATATATAAGCTCTAGTCAAAGCACCTACTGTATTACTTTCCACATCCGAATTGATTGTATCTAGCTGCATTGCAATGCTCGAGGATGGCATTGTAAATGTGCTGAAGGTGCTAAAAATGGTAGGTTTATAAAATTCCTATGGTTTATTCCACCATGCCTTTCATTGCTTTCAACTGACGCGCCAGATAAACGCCTTGTTCTTCTCTCATCCAAAAAGACAGAATCATCAAAATTATACGTTAGGGCAGTTCTTTGCTGCGGAGTTGGTGACTAAAAGTATTGCTCTAGATTCACGGAGAAAAAAGTTAACATACATGGCCATCATCCTCGTCATCTAGGGAGATAAGGATTTCACTTTGCAGGAGATCACGAGGTTGTTCTGCGTTCCTTTTTGTCGAATCATTGGACGTAGTTGGATTGGAAAGTCGCTTAGAGTACCCACTAATATCACTTCCAGCATCGCTCTACAAATTTGGCTGCATGAATTTTTAAGATAAATATGCCGTAAATCCTTGAAAACTCTGTTCATTATAATAAGATCCATATTTTGCAATATAATTAATGTTCTAAGGGGGTTAAAAAGCAAAAAAACGTTATACTAAACAATTCTTTTGATCTTTCCAAAAACTTTTAAAAAAGTTAACATGAGTCGATAAAAAGAGGATTTACAGCATATTTACTATATGAAATTGTGAGTTACAACACTACCGTGCCAGTGCGCATTTGTTGAGCAATGTTCTCACCATATTGACTAACAGATGCCTGCAAACGTTTTGCTTCATCTTCTAACTTGGACTTAAGTCCTTTAAACATCTGAAGGTTCTGGTGTCACAATACGACCCGTAATAAGACGATTAAGCAAGCTACAATACAAGTTATCGCGCTTCAATCAACCGAATAAGAGACCATGGAGTACTTGAAATATGACATTTATTGAAGGAAAACGACCAGAGAATCAACAACTCAACGGACATAAAATTTTTTATAACTATGTTTTTCCTTCATTTCTTAATAGAGTAATTCTCCAATGAATCGATGACTGATTTTGACAGACGACAATTCTCGAAAAGGCTCTGTACGGACTTCTGTAAATACTTGAGATCACGGCAACTAATATTCCTGAAAGAATTAAAGGTGAAAATATTTATAAGGGATAAGCAGAAAAATATGTACGCAATAAGATAAGCACCCTCAACCCAAAGTTTTCGTACAGCTGGACTTCTTCTCGGCTCTTTATCTACTAAAAATTATAGAATAAAGTAATTGGAGAAGAACCTAAAACTGACCTACAACCGAATTGTAAACGATGTTTGCAGTTCTCTCATTTCCTAGATTGATTCTGATGTGACTAAAGCAATAATTTTAAGTCGCAAAAAACAAAAAAGATTACGAAGAATTCAGCTCGCTGCTCTCATCTAACTCTGTTTGATCCAGGCCGACTTCATCAGAACTAGAATCGCAAGGCTCTCGATCAATATTTTTACAAAAAGTTGTAGCCATTGACGGACACTAATAGCTGAAAGATTAGCTTGAAATTTTGTTCTGAATATTCATACATTCATTTCCAACCAGCGATTGTATATAACACGTTGCCAAATTTAAGTTAAACATTTTCACGGCAAGACATTGCTTTCTTAAAAGGAATTTTTTGTGTTCAAAATTTTGGCTCTTTCTTGCATAAAATTTTTATAAAACACGTGTGGATGAAATAAGAGTCTTTCTTAGTAAACGCAGAATTGACCATCGAGATGTCACACAGCCATAGAAGAAACTTTACTTTGATTTATCGACTCCATTATTAATTGACTCCATTTACTACATGAAGTTCAAACTTTAGAGAGACGAAACCTCCGCACGCAGTCAGAACGCCCATAATAAAACAGCTAGAAAGCGAACAGCTAGGCAGGAACACACGAGAATAAACACAACAGTAATTTGCCCAAAACGTAAAGATTAGGGTTGTCGAGCGCTCGAAATTATCGAGTCGAGCGCTCGACTCGGAACTCGAAACTCGAAATTATTCTTCTGAAACAAGCAAATTTACAATGACATCATGTGATTCACATCCCTTTTAAGCGCTCGAAATCAAAACTCGAATTTTTTTTCGAGTCGAGTTGAACTCGAAATGACTTCTCGAAACTCGAAAATTTTCGAGTTCAACTCGACTCGACAACCCTAGTAAATACAACTTTCAATTCGACAACTCAAATTTATCGCATCCTTTCTGATGCATAACTCACAAAATACAAAACATGCAACAACAACAACGGGAATATTAGTCAAATTGAATTTCTAGAGCACTAAATTTGGGTTTGACACAAAGGTGGGAATTTCGGAAGGTGTTTGGCGAGCGTAGAAGAATACTTGCAGCAGAATGAGAACATCAATGGCAATCTAAACACAATCGGCATAAAAAGAATAAGGTTTGAGTGGTTCTACTTGGTCAAACCTTACCTGCAGACCAGAACAAATGTAAAACTGTGATGGACTACTCTTAAGCACAAAGTATATTGTCTTGCCCACATCTCCAATCAGCCACATAAGAACCATTTTAACGCTAAAACAAGGCTTCATATATAAATCTTGATGTGAAATGTCGTAAAAGAACACACGCAACGTGGAAAAGGTTCTTTCAAAAATCTGGCTCGCATTATTGCACTTCCCGTTGCTCAAATACAAAAATTTTAATGCGCAAATTCATGCGCAGGCAGGAATAAATTACTAAGCCAAATAAAAAACTCTAAACGTAGTACAAAACTTTAGCCGTACTTCCAGTGCTATTATACGCGCGAAAAATTTAGGCTAGCATGTTGGAGGGAGTTAGGCAAAAAGAGCAACAGGCGTCAGATTCGATTTTGTAACGAAATGTGAGGTTGCGGGTCCTTCCGTACACTGTACACAGGGTAAGTTCTCTTAGACTGGCCTTTAGCCTCACATTTAGCTATAAAGACTTCCAAAACAAATTGATCTTGTCGCTCTTTTTATCCGCAATCTGCTAGAGAACGCAACTTTTCACAGCAATTTTTTAAGAGATCTGTAGACGGCAATGACAAACCGACCTCATACCCGATATCGATTTACGTGCAAAGTTTTGGACCAACTGAGGAATACCAAGACAAGCCTCTACGAACAACGCGACCATTCCGAGAACTTCTACGTAAACTTTATACTAAAACAACACGTTTTATAGACTGAGATTTGAGACCAAATCCAAGCACATACTTCTACCATTTTATTAGAAAAAATATGAACAAACCTTGGAAAATATTGCTGTCACCATAGCTGAGAGGATTGTGAAGAGAACAAGAGCGAAGATGTAACTTGAAAGATCGTGCCATGTCCAGAACGAATCGAAGAAATCGCCTTCTGAAAAACATTAGTAATCATCAGACCGTCACGTCTAGAGATTCCCATTAATGTAAAGCCCAGTCAACAACGATTGCAAACAGCCAGACACCCAAAATGAGGTTTTCCACCTTTTTCCAGAAAATCGGCTCTGAAATAAGTTTACGCATGCTTAAACCACCAATTTCACGATATGCGTAAAAAATTTCAGAGCCGATTCTCTGAAAAAAATCTGGATCTAGGAGCTCATTTTTGCTATGTTGTTAGTCGTCAGTCAAGGACTAATGGAACATGTAAAGCACAGTTTCAACCAAGTCTTAGCCAAGTTAAAAGCGTAAAGTATTTTTTCCATAACTGAAAAGAGAAAATTTAACATACCCCATATAGATGTCCTCCGGCTAGTTGGAGCAGCTTCTTGATTCATTCTTACCGATATCTCAAGCATCATAATCATACAGACAATCATCACTCCGCTTTGGGCGAGAAGAGGCGTTTCGAAGCGCTTACCGAACCAGTAAATAAAAGCAGTTAATTCACACAAACAGACATCCATATATGTACGTTTGCCCTCACGAGCTCCTCTTGCATTCAACTTTTTCATTTCAGTAATAACAATTACTGGAATCATGTTTGCAAAATAACACGATCGATGACTTTAGGTGCTATCCAACTTATTACGCTTCCGCTATCGATCAAAGTAAAAAGAAAAAAGCTTGGAAATTAATAAAGGAACGAAGAAGGTTCGCAGCAATCAAAAGACTTTTCGGTCAAAATTCTAAAGAAGCTTACCAAAACATTATTCTCAGTATGTTTGCAACAAACAGAGCCAAGCATACGAGCAACGAGAAGCCATCTGCACTCTTGCGTTGATAGATCTCCAAATACTGAAACACGTAAGGAAGTGCTCCACCAAAGATCATAAAAAAGACGCTCAACACCGAGAAGAAGATTATCAGCAACCTCTGAAAAACGAAAATGTTCATGATATTGATAAATTTTGCTGAAGAACCACCCAAATGAATGAAGTAGTGACTACTTAACCACATCACTGTCGCAAAAGGAAAAACTAACTATGAAAGACAACCGTACAAGCTTGCGTAATCATCAACAACCATTTATAAAAGGTCCTTAAACTCTACAACTTACTTTCAAGTTTTCCTCATTTGCAAACTGGAATTCATTCTGCGCCATTAAGCTGTCCGTATTGTCAAGAACCAGGAAATATTGTTTTGAAATCTTTGAGGTTGGCTGAAAAGTGAGAAGACAAGCTAAGAAAACGATATTGCTAATAAATCCTTTCAACAATGAATACAGAGGAGAATGAACACATCATTACTTTTAAGCATTTTAAAAAAAACTTGATTTTGGGGGAAGGGGTATAACAACAACTCGCTAAATTTTCGACTCGCTATAATTACGACTCGCTACATCGACCCCCGGAGGGGGCGTAGGAGGCTTGAGGGGTTAGAGATACTCGCACAGGCTTACCTGCGAGATGAATCCGAGCAAGATTTTCGACCATAAATGCATCTAAAGACTCTTTTTGCCCAGCTCCAGTAACCAAAACATGGTAGAATTCTCTAATATAAGGTATAATATAAGGTAGTTTACCTTGGGGGATATTAGGTTACCATAAACCTCTTAAGGAGGTCAAAATTGTGGTCACTTCATAGTTGTTCTAACGCAATTAACCTTCTATGGCTATTCTTTTATAAATTAACTAGTGTCCCAAACTTTGGTACCCAAAGAAGGCTTTCTTTTGGGTTGTTATAGTTGTAGAATGATTGAGCTTTAGTAATTAGCCGCTGCGGCAAATGCCGCATCACCCGGACGGGTGCTTGTATAGCACCATATTTGTGGATGCATATAGCACCCACCCGTTGTGATAAATTCTCTGCCCGTGGTGTTAATTTTAAGTTAATTTTGAGTCCCTGCCCGTAATGTGCTGATATTTTCAATAGGTTGTTAATTTCAGACAAAGAAGAGAGATTATCTGATCAAAGACGACAAGCAATTTGTTAAAAATGTACTGGCGAGTGGATAAAAGGTTGTTGGTTTGTTAGTTAGTTGGTTAAAGTTTTATTTTAAGGACGATAAGCTACTTTTTTTCTGGTCGCTAATTTTTTCTTAGTGCTATTAGGGCTAATTTCCCCTGTATACTTTTCTTTTTACTTTTTTATTTGGTTTATTCGTTCCACGCATGTTATTGTGCGCATATAAATAAGCATAAGGTGGCTCTACTACTGCAATATACCCCCCTCCCCCCAATAATTTTTTTCTTTTAAAGGTATTTTTTAACCCATCTATGCTAATTCCCATATGCTAAAAACGATAAAACCCTTGTTTTCCACACTTTCTCGTCATAGAAATTCGGTTTTTGAGAAGTCGAAAATTTTCATATTTTGCTTTGGTCTCCTAAGGTAAATAACCTTGTAAATGGTATTTTTGGACCCCAGTAATTACACTCAGGCATACAACTAAGCCTTGGGCTTAGGGTAGGCAAGCCTAGATTATATGAGGCTTTTTGACCAAAATTTGACTTTTTGCGTTGGCCTCCAGTTAGGACCGTAGTGTATTCTACCACGTTTTGGTCACTAGAGCTTGGCAAAAAGAGACTCTATATGCATTTTTGATCAAGATTTTTGCTCGGAATTATGTCCAAGGTAAGTATGTGCGCGCGTCTCTGACTCTCAAGCCCACTGCGCCCCCTTTGGGTGAGAGTTAGAGATGCGCGCACAGTCTTACCTTGGACATGATTCCGAGCAAGAATTTTGATCAAAAATGCATATAGATATATGCATATAGGCCTAAGCTAATCTAGGCGGGCCTACCCTCAGCCTAAGGCTTAGTTGTATTCCTAAGTGTAGTTCCTGGGGTCTAGGCTAACCTAGGCTGATCTACCCTATGCCTAAGGCTGAGTTCTATTTACTTTGTGTTCTATTTGTATTATTTGCTTTGGTCTTTCAACCCATTACGGAATCGTATAGGTATCGTATTTTGGACCGGGTTTCGGATAACCGACACCCACCATGCCTCTACCACTACTTTTTTATGTTTGGTTGGAATGGATGAACAGGTGAAGTCATTCTTTTCTTTTATTGTCATACACTTTCAGGTGAGTGCACACAACTTTTTAGCAGGTGTTATATCAACAATTTCCTGTCATTGTTTCGCTTCCTCTTCATCATTGGACAAATTCAGCGAAGCTAGCGACGACTTTTTCCGCTTCAGTTCATTTTCACGGATGGTAGCAAACGGACCCACATTTTTGGCTATGGACGCTGCTACAAAAGAAGACTGCACAATTGCACTACTGCTCATTGACTTTTCTTTCAGACTCTTTGGATTTTTTGGCGTGCGACCCTTTTCCACAGATGATTTCTAAAACAAGAATAGTAAATACAAACAATTAAAAATTAGACGCTACTACGAAATACTCCCCTCCTCCCAATCGATTTTTCCAAAAGTGCTTGAAAACCATTTCTAAGTAAAAATTTTGGTATAAAGAGGCCAAAATAGTAGCTGAGAGGGGAATGAGGGCTGAATTGGGAGAAGAAGGGAGTAATAGTGAGCCACTAATTTGAAGGGCCATTCACCCGTCTCCCTTACTGAACCCGGGCAAAAAGTGCCTCCAGATGCATTCTCTGATCAAGAGTATTGCTCGGATTCACCTCACAGGTAAGTATGTGCGAGCATATTTAACCCTTCAAGCCTTATGCGTCCCTTTACCAAGGCCGGGAGATGAGATGCTCATACAAACATACTTGAGAAATAAATTACTCGAGAATAGCTCTGGATGCATGAAAATAGCATGCATGCCAGAGCTTCTTCATGTGGTAGGTCCCTGCAAAGGAAACTATGTTCAAGATTTTCTCTTTTCCTGAGTGGGTCTTCCTTAAAAAGTGTCCCTATTCTTTTTCCTTCTCCTTCCAATACAGCCCTCAACCCCTTTTTAAAGACAAATCCATTTCTTTGCATCAGATCTGTTTTTGCATCACATATACTTATTTCTGCAACAGATGTGCTTTTTCTGCTGTTTGATTCCTTCTATCCATTGTATGTTTTTGTTTTGAGTGTCAAGCGCAATACAATCAAATTTTTAAAGCTCCTGTCTCCTGTTAGTGGTTTTGAGTAGTAATACTTGTGGAGAGATTGTGGGGAGAATTTTAAAATTAAGTGGTTCACCTCCTTCCAAGTGATTTGGACACCCTCCAGCTGTTTCACCCTCACAGAATATTTTGCTCCAAGTATGAAATTGAACAGTTCTGTTAACTGGGCCTACCGCATAGAGAAGCTTTGGTATGCAATGTTACATATGCATATGTACGCGTCATATATGCATCCAGAGTCACTGTCGAGTGATTTATGTCTCAGGTATGTATGTGTGCGCATCTCTCAACCCCAAGCCTCCAAGCCCGTACACCCCGGAAACAACCATAATCCTCTTTGGATAATCTACCTTTGAAAACCACATCTGATGCAGAAATAAGTATATCTGATGCAAAAACAGATCTGATGCAAGGAAAAGTACCATGGGCTGTACATCATAATTTACGTGAAAATTTGTTACAAGGTACATTTGTTACGCGGTCACTTTGAAATTATGTTTTCAGATTTGGATTCCTGAGGTTTCTTTACCTACCGGAGTGCCTCAAAATAAAGAAATTCTTTCAAAAACGAGTACTGTAAACGAATACATGCAAATATTTGTGGCGTAACAAAATGACCGCGTAACACATGTACCTGGTAACAAATTTTCGCGTAAATTATGGTGTACAGCCGTACCATGCCTTTTAAAATAGTATTTTTGTATATTTTTTAGCATAAAATATATACTCAAAAATGTTCTTTAAACACTGTTAAAAAACTTTTTTTGGGGGGGGGGGCACGGCTTTTCAAATTGTGTATTTTCAATTTTAATGCCTGTTTGCATGGCGCAGTGGCAAAGTGTAAGGTTTTGCTGTTTTTGGGGTCTCAGGTTCAAATCCATCCAGCGATAGCACTTCTATTTTTCGTCGTTTTGACCCTTCTAGGGTTAAATTTTGACAAATACACAAAATACACCTTTTTGGACAATTTGAAAAGCCGTGGGGGGATATATTCTTGTAGCGCCAATTTATGTATGCAGTCGAACCCCGCTATAACGGAATTTTTTTTCGGTCCCTTGAATTCCGTTATAGCGGGGTTTGACTGTAATTAAAAATAAGTTACTTCTCCAATCTGCTCTTCACTTTTTACTTTGTTTGCATTCAACGGAGGATTTTTGCTCATCGGAGTGCGACCAGAATGTTAGGTCTATGGAATATGGAAAAGTTAATAGTCAAATAATTAATATCAATGTTTCACTGAAATTATTTTTCAACTGTAAAAGCCTTTATTTTGCACATAAGCACGCAGGCTTAAATCAAAAAATAAATAAGCAAACTAAAAATAACAATTATACCCTACTGGATTATAACAATTAACCTCTTCCCCGAGCATACCTGAGACTTTTATCCTCTGTGTTTGTTTCACCGTGTGAGCTACCCGGTTACACCCGTTCCTGATTTTAAAGCTACTTGTACGCAGTCACTCAGTAATAGTGATGTGGGGGCGGGCCCCGCGCGGGTAACCCGCCCCGCCCCGCGCCGTTTTGGCAATTTTATGTACCCGCAAACCCGCCCCGCATTTTTTACCGATGTCACAACCCGCCCCGCAAACCCGCAAAAGCTAAATGAACACACTCACTCAGTAATAATGTATTTCAGCCGACATGACTGACTATACTCGGTTACACACCGAGGGCTGTGTTGGGAGGGGAAGGGACAAGTAAAGGGCCGCTTTGTAAAAGGGGCTACTTAACAAAATGATATTGCACATGCTATTTTCATGCATCCAGAGCTTGTTCTCGAGTGATTTATGTCTCAGGTATGTATGTGTGCACATTTCAACTCCAAGCCACCGGGCCTTGGTAAGGGGGCGCAGGAGGCTTGAAGGGTTAAATATGATCGCACAGATTTACCTGCTATCACTGTAACCGAGTAGCTTTTTTTTTTTTGGGGGGGGGGAGGAGGAGGAGGGGAAGGTAGTTTATAATCGAGTAGCGTTGAAAATTGTTTTAAAACGCTCAAAAATACGCGTAAAAGTACATTTTCAAGTGAGAAACGCTCAAATTTTCCGACTAGAACGGGTAAGGTGGAAAAATATAGTAGGCTGTTTAAGAAAGGTGTGAGTAGAGTTGTTAGAGTGGTGGGAGCAGGATTCATTTGTTAAATTTATGCAGTAATAAACAATTCAATTTGTAATTCCTTTTATTGAGCAATAGTAGGAGGAACAGGTAAAGTTGCCCCTCGCAACGCCACCACTAAATTGGTTTATCAGCTCTCCAATTGGGCGGCTTGGTGGGAATATGGATGAATGGAACACTTACAATAGTTTAAGTATAAAATTCAGTTTTAAAATAAAGAAAGTGCCATTTATATCCACCAGGCTATGGGTTAAGTGTCAACTGGATAATTCTGTACCACCGTATTTCCTGTATTAAGCTCTCCCCCTTCAATAAAGGTCGCCAATTTCTGACAAAAAATCGAGACCTCGTTTTGGCAAACACCCAGAGCCAGACTTCATTGTACGAAAGGCTTAAGAAGTGTCTTTTAAGAAGCTAGAATGTTTTTGCTTGCAGGATGTATAGAATACTCGGCGCTACTGTATTATAACCAACCAACTTTGTATGGAGGGATATTTGACCAAATTTTGTTGGGAAGAAGGGCTGTATAGGGAGGGAAAGGAACAATTACTTTCTAAGAAGGGCCCACTCAGACAAAAAAAGATCTTGAACATAGTTTTATCAACTGGGCTCTACTGCATAAAAAAGCTCTGGTATGCATGCTGTTTTCATGCATCCAGAGCTTCTTGTCGAGTGATTTTTCTCTCAGTTATGGGTGTTTGCGCATCCTAACTCCAAGCCGCCGAGCCTCCATAAAGATTTACAGACTTACCTTTGAGATGAATCCGAGCAAGATTCTCGAGAAATAAATGCATTTAGAGCCTTTTTTGCTATAGTTCAGTAAAAAAAACATGGTGAAAAGGCAAAAAAATTGCATGCTCCTTCTAGAGATAAATAAATGCCCCTAGGTAAACGCCCCTTCTAGAGGTTGGTCGAAAAATAAATACTCTTATATTTTTTTAACAGAATTCTATTTGTAAGAGCTAAGAAATTTTTAATTGGAAAATAAAACGCTACTGAATTGGTAGGATGATGTCTTTGCAGAATGGCTTCAGAATCTTAAACTTCTCTACTCCCACCAAAAAACTACTCCCCAGCTCTACTTCCAAGGAACAGGATATAATTCAGTAGAGTGGTGGTTTGATTTTAAAGCCACTTGTACGCGACCACTCAGTAATAATGTATTTCAGCCGACATGACTGACTATGGCATACGAAATTACAAAAAATTTAAAAATCATCTCAAACTGGCCATTTACCGTTCTCAAAAGTTACAAATTTGTAGAAATCGACTAAAAATTTTCAAAGAAGATTTTTTTCAAGTGCTACAAAAAATACTGCAAACTTTTTATACCAACTGTAGGGTAGGTAAGCCAACTGTAGGGTAGGTAAGCCAACTGTAGGGTAGGTAAGCCAACTGTAGGGTAGGTAAGCCAACTGTAGGGTAGGTAAGCCAACTGTAGGGTAGTTATACCAAATGTAGGGTAGGTAAGCCAACTGTAGGGTAGATAAGCCAACTGTAGGGTAGGTAAGCCAACTGTAGGGTAGGTATACTAAATGTAGGTTATGTAAGTTACTACTTTTTTTAATGCAAATATCTCTATTACCAGAAGCCTTTCCTTTCTCCTGTACCTAGGAGGCTTGATGTATTTGGCCGCGACGCAAATTTTGACTACTTTTTTTTTTCAAAAACCATTAAAAGAATGGTGTGCCTCGAGTAAATCACCACGCCTAAATGATGCAGCGCAAGAGGAGTTGGCAGAGAATAGCACACCACAAACTACTTTTTCTCCAGCAAAAGTCTTAAATTAAATCTTTGTTGTTTTTGTTATGAAACAGAAAGCCGAAATAAACATATTTTTTTCAATCCTTTTTTATGTTCTGTCTTCCAAACCATTTAGTTTGCAAAGAATCTACACCAACGACACAAACTGACATGGTCATTAGCATTAGAAAACATCAAGTTCAGCCGGCTGGCTTAGTCATCAAAGCTCACATTAGCAGTAGTAGTTCTTGTTAACCAAAAATTTTTTTCTCTTGTTTTTCTTCGGTTAACAACATAGCCGTAGGCAATGGACAACACAAAAAGTGCTCTCCTCCCACTCTTTCATTTAAAACAATTTGATTTGGCTAATCAAAAACGACTAGTTCTTGTCCAAATATTCACTCCCCTACTTTCTCCTATTGCATCAGTCACAGTTGGGATTGGACTATTTGAGTGGTTTCCTCAAATCCAATCCACCTGGCTGCAATCCAACTCGGGCAGCGAGAGAGCAGCCTGCTTGACAGTCAGGAAGGAAGTTGGCACAGCAAAAAAGGGTGCAACAAGAGGATAAAGAAGAGAGTTTTTGACAAACTCCCAACTTTTTCCCTGTCTTCCCCTTTTCATATGGCATGACTTGTGCTGTTGAAGGAGACAACCACTCTGTGTTCTCTTGTTGAGCGCTGGTTGAATGTGGCCTTATGTGTTGAGCAAATGACCTAGTTCGCCTCCTACTTCTCCTGCTGCTGCCAAATGCCATGTTTGGTGTTGGCTGGGAGAATAGACTAGGCTGTTTAATTTGGTCTTTAGCAAAAACTGGTTTTAACTTATTTTAGTCTGTTTTTATCATATTTGTTTTTCTTACATTTTAAAAACATTATTTATTTATCTTTTGTTTATGGTTCTGAACACTTCCGCACTCTTTTAACTACAATTTGGGTGGTAAGAGGTGAGTCCTCTGGAAAACCTGGGTCAAAAACACAATGCTAAAAACACGATTTTGAATTAGGGGGGGGGGGCACAGACTCTTAAAAATTGAATTCTTAATCACTTGCGATTTTTGCGCGAAATTCAAAATACATAAAAATTGGGATTTTGAACATTATTCTATAAAGGCATTCAGCTCTGCAAATTTCCAAAGTTACATATTGTAACTTATAACAGAAATATTCCCAGTTTCATGAGCTTTCAAAAGAGCTATCACTGACTAAATTCCGTCGTTATTTTCTGTATTTACAAAGTGATCGCATAAAAATTTAGGTTAATTTTTTCCCAAGTAAGTGACTGAAATGAGTTCATTACCTCTGCTCTTGACAACTCGCGGCTAAATAATTTTTGCTAGATCGATAGAGCATAAATTTTTACGTCTATATGGGATATATCCTCCTGATTAATTCGGAATAATGCTTTTTTTTTTGTGCGGAGCGATTATAAAAAAGACAAAAGTTTCTATTTTAATCGGTAAAAATGGTACCTGCTCAATTGAGAGCGACATGATATTAGAAAGTTAACCTTTTAAAGAATCCTACAAGTATATTGTAGTAGAAATTCAGAGCTACATTTTGGTATATAAGATGTTACGAAAAGTCTGTGGTTTAAAGAAAATTATCCGTGGCGAAATTTGGACAAAAAATTCTTATAGTAAGGCAAAGATTGTCAGTGTCGTCAGAAGCCATCCAATTCATTATGTCTTCCTTGAACTCCTAACGCTTCTTGGCAAGATGCAGTCGATGGAAAAGTCAGCATTCCTGACCGACTAAGAAATTTCACAATTTGGTGAATCCAATTCTGTACCAAGAATAGAGGATAAAATTACATTGGTGCTTTGAACTGATTATAGACGAGATCCAGAAGGCATAACAAATTCTAGTA
>BBSZ01014463.1:0-23707 GCA_000981365.1 Subanguina moxae
TGGAAAGTTAGTGAGCTAATAGGTCCGGCATAAAATGTGTATACCTGGAATCGACCGTGTCCGAACTTGGAACTGGTGTCAATCCACTTCAGATTAATCTTCTCAAAGGCAAAGCGTTTAGTCTGGTTCACTAACGATTTTCGGAGCGTAATGGGACGCTTCTTAGAACCAATGCAACAACCACGAATCATAACTACAAGAATGCCAGCTACTAGAAAACACAGCCATAAGAACTGCCTACTTACCAAAGTCCTGATTCACCAAACCATAGTGTGGGAATCCACCCTACAAACCAGACATTAATGCACAAGGAAAAACGTGGAAGATAACATAGCTAGAACTTACCATAGGGTTGACTGACTTGACTGTAATATCATATTCAGTAGAGCCATTCTTCTTGCCTTCTTCAGAGAGACACGACTTGCCAATGCGGTAGATCTTTTTGTTGATTTCAGTTCGGTGATGATAACCTTTCTGTCCGGCACGAGCCACAGTGAATTGCACACGAGAAGGATGCCAAGCTCCAATACAAGCGACCTGCAACAAGGCGTATACAAGTCAGCGAAAATCAGCAACGCCAATCTTCACCTTTCGTAGACCCTTGTGAGTCTTTCGTGGAAGCTTCTTTGTATGCCAACGACTGGTAACTCCTTTGAATCCTTTTCCCTTGGTTACTCCAATGCAATCGATCATCTCGTCCTGCTCAAAGATGCTTTCCACAGGGATTTGCTTCTCAAAGTGTTCCTTAGCCCAGTCGACCTTCTGCGCAATAGTTCCACCGTTGATTTGAATCTCCATGATGTGAGCTTTCTTATTTCGGTGTTTCATCAACTTCATCTAAAAATCAAATAGAGTTATATGGATTAAGAAGAGCATCCCAAAGTCAAAGCAACCTTACCTGAGTATGAGCAATAACACGAACAACCGAACAGTACTTTTTGATCTTGTTCAAGTCTGACTCGATTGACTTCTGCCCTAAATTTGACCGAAGTTTAATAAGTTAGGCATCACTATAATAATGAAATTTTACCTTCCGGATCCTGCCACTTCTTCGCATGCTTCGTAAACGCCTTCTTCTTAGACTTGTACCTGCACAAAATTAATATTAAAACTCTCATATCAAAAATGACATTGGAGAGCTGAAATATTTTCGGACACTCATGCAGATGCAGAGGAGTGCAGAATTTATTTGGCTGCTACACTGCCTGCATAGTCAAAAAATGACGTATGACTACAAGAAAAAAAAAAGGAAATACCAATTCTTGTAGAAGCGACGCTTGCAGTCTTCCGAGAGATGCTCGGCAAACACAGTCTTCAAAGGACGAGGACCACGCGGAGTCTCGATGTAACCCACAACACCAACAACCACCATGGGAGGAGTTTCCAGAATTGTGACCGCCTCAACAACTTCTTTCTTGTGCACCTTCGATCCAAGCTTGTCGACATCACGCACAATGTGACTCATTCCAGCCTAAAACTTGGATTATTTTTGCAAGTATATCACCAAGCAAAAATAAGAGATCACCTTGTAGCCGATGAATGCAGTCAAATGAACCGGCTTCGAAGGATCATCCTTGGGGAACGCCTTGACTTTACCACGATGACGCTTACTGCGCTTCTTCGGCGTGAAACCTAAAATTCAGAAATAAGCTACAAACATACTCGTTGAGATGAACAAAATAACATACCCATAGAGCCGTGACGAGGGGCGGAGAACTTTCGGTGCGACATGACTATCTGCAAATTTTACAATTACAAAATAATTTGTTGAAATTGTTAAGGTGATGAATAAGGTGTTATTGGTATCTTCGATGTCCTTCGACGTGCCAGAAGCTGCTCTTTCTTTAAGAAGAAAAATTTCGTAAAAATGACGCAAATAAAAAAAAGTTATGGCTAAATTTGTTCGGGTATTTATAAAAGACCACCCTGTATTTTACAAACAGAAAAAAGACACAAATGAGGCTTGATTTAACGTAATTCAGGGGATGGGGCAAAATGATACGTAAATCAAATTTCACGTTACATGGAGTCTCGACTGTATCTTTAGAAAAGAAGGTTATCCGTAAAACTGAGATGAAACGCCTATATAACTGAAAATTTTGCCTAAATGACTTAGCGAAGAACTACCGGTGATATAGCAACGGTACACCAATATAAAATCTATGTGGGACAAGTAAACTTTAAGAAGGAGTTTTTGCGTTCGAATTCCGATGTTTAATTCAATGGCTCAATGAATTCAGGATGGGACAACTCGTATCCGAGCCATTTTACGGGCTAAAGTTAAATTAAGTTCACATTAAATGTGCAGTGAAACTTTACAGTCTAGTTTTCACTTTAAGCTGAGCATTGTTTGAAATTTTCGCGTTGTGGTCAGGCGTGCCAGAATATTATCATAAATTGGAGCTTTTTTATGCTTTTGCACCTATGTCCTGTGGTGCAGACCACCACTCATGATTCAAAAAACACTATGTATATTTTCTAAAACTTTAGTTGGCACGAGTATTCTTAAGATTATGAATGAAGAAGGAAACGAATCAGCTGTTGACCAAGTTAAAATAGTGGATGAATTGTATTGGCTTGCAGAGCAATGCGAAATTCGGTGTCTTTACGAGTGTAGCAAGTGGTTAGTTTTTCAAACTATTTTTCCAGATGTTTAGAGGCATTTCCAGGACTAATGAAATTGTCTGTCACCTACCGCCTGAATATTTCGATACGTACGCCTCTTCCGACAAAAACAAAGGACGTCCAACTGACAGACTTCCTTCTAGTTCTATTCGTGACCAGAACATTATTAAGTTCGCCAGATCACTCATTCAAAACAAGGAGTACAGGCGAGGTACAATTTGTTATGAGAGCCAGATTTCGTTTTCTTCATAAATAATTCTAGCCAAATACTTTCTCGAGAAAATTGAGCTGAATTCGGCAGTGGACAAGTTTCTTTATTACTTTTCCTGGTACATGGTAAGCTACAGTCTCTCCTTATTTCTGGTATGTCTTTAAACTTCAGATATCCGTGCAAACGAGGTTGGAAGAAGAAGCGAATGACACTGAGAGAAAGACAGAATTCGTAGATGCCAATCTTGCTGAACTCAGACAGAAACTCGAGTCGCTAAAAGAAAAGACGCCGGAATCATTTGACTGCTTCTTAAATTACCTGTGAGCCAACTAAGACATTTTACTAAAATTTTCTTCGGTCTGTACGTGAGTATAAAGCAGGGGTGTAGTCGTTTTTTCAAATCTAGAAAGGAAAAAGAGAGTGCTGAAATTATTATACCACTGGTATAAAGCTTGTTTATTACATACTCCGTTTAGTTTGGGAGTTGTTCGAAAAGATAGTGATGCATGCGATGACGCGTGCAAAGCTTTTCGTGAGGCGATTGATCAAGGTTATTTCGCTTTTCAAATCAGTGACTTTCTCAGCAAAAAAATTAAATTTTTAGATTATCGTTGCTGGCCAGCTTGGGAAGGTACTTCTACAATTTTGGAAAAATTTACTTTACACGTCTTAATCCATGAAATCAATTGATTGCAATCTGTAATCTTTCTCCATTCTCTTTTTTTGAGGACTTTCTGGATTAATCGATGCTTTCCATTCTGTATTTAAGTTTCCAAATTACTCATCGTTGAACATTTGTAAAATTGACGTGAAAATTCAGGTGAACAGCGAGAAAGAAGAAAATGGTAACACTTGGCAATGTGCGCTATTTATCGCTGAGACAATGTTCCGTCTACAGCTCTACCTTTGTGCGATCGAGGCTTACTTGAGTGTTTCCAATGCTCTTGGTAGTTTGAGACTTGCTTTAGAATAAAGAAGAACTTATTTTTAGGTTCGTCACCGTACTTAATTTGTCAGATCGCTGCGGCTCAATCAGATCTTCAAGGTACCGGTCGTAATATGTTTTATACTAATTAATGTATTCTTCTAGAGCATGACAGCTCTACAAACTCTTTTCAACGAGTGAGAAAAATGGATCCTTATAGGTGACATTCTTTTTTACGGCAAAACTTGACCAAGCTGATTTAGAATTGAACAAATGAATTTTTTCTCCGATTCTTTGTATATTAGGGTAATTCTTTATTTCTAAATTAAGGCTGTTACTATAATAATTGATTTAACATTGTCTTGCAGCAAAATGGCATTGAATTGGCCAACTTAGCAAAGTTTTTCTTTGAATCGCACAAATTTAATTGGGAAACATGCTGTATCGTCGGTAAAGTTATTGTCATTGGCTTTGTATTTTGCTAAATTGACTGTAAGTTTAGCCAATTATTACAGCGCACGTAAAAGCCATGAGTTAGCACAAGAATTCTTGAAAAGAGCAGTAAAAATGTGTCCTTCAAACGCTTCCATTTGGGTATCTTCTTAATTCAATATTTCTCTAACGGTTGAATCTATTTGTATTATTACAGGTGCTACTTGGTCATGAATTTATGGAAACTAAAAATCACCAATCGGCCGTAACCTGTTATAGGAAAAGTTTGGGTAACTAAATTTTATTTCGCTACAATTATCGCTAAAATCGGGAGAAATATGTTTATCTTCACGGCTAAGAATGCTAATTTAGGTATCTGCTGTGCGAATTATCGAGCTTGGTACGGTCTTGGCCAGCTATACGAAATATTGAAATTACCGGCTTACGCGTTATATTACTATCAACAAGCACAAAAATACAGGCACTTTTTGGGATGTTTTATGGTCAATTATAAAGATTTTTCGAATTTAGGCCAGCTGACTCTCGAATGTAATATTTTAGTGCCCTATGTTGATGATAATATTTTGATTCAGGCTTATCGCTCTAGGCGTTATATTCTCCAAGCTCAATCGGTAAGTTATTTTATAAAAGGGTAGAATAAATTTTTTATTTGAGAAAGTCTGACGCGGAGAAATGTTTCAAGAAAGCCTTTCAAATTGGTGATGTCGAGGGAAATGCATTAACAAATTTGGCGAAGTATAAGAAGCTTTACTTTTTATATTTTTTGACATTCGTTAATTTTCCAACCTAGATTGTATGAAGAGCAAAGCGATTATATCAATGCTGCAAAAGTAAAGAGATGTATGTTAAAGCAGTTTAACGTTTGTAAATTTCAGGCTTATGAAGCGTATTTGTCTCTATACACGGAAGAATTGGTAAACCTGAAGTCGTCTTTTGGTTATCTTTTAGCTGATGTATCCTAGGTGGGGGATTTAAATCTGATAGCAACAGCTTGTCAATTTCTCGCCAGATACTACCTGAATAGCAATGACTTGGATACAGCTTACACTTATGCTCAGCGATGCCTCACATTTGATGTTGTAAGTAGTTTTAAAGTGTTCGCTCTTGATGGTTTCTACTAAGCGCATATGATTTTCAGTCCAAGGAGGAAGGACACCGTATTTTACGCCTGATTATGAATAAGCGTAGCAAAGAAACTGGGCAGGACACTTTAGTAACCAGCGGGAGTCATGTCACGCCGGCATCACAGAAAGTTCAAGCAGCTATGATAACTCCTGTGGATTGTCTTCGACCCATCGGTGGTGGTGATGAGTAAGCCTTTTCTGTATCTGAAAAACTTTTAATGAAGAGAAAATTTTAGGAGTACAATTGACAGTCCTAACATTATGTGTGGTGTTAATGAAGACCAACAAGACAACCTATCGGACGATGAAATGAACACTAGTGAAGACGGAGAAATATCTTTTTGAGGCTATTGTTAACATCGCTGTTAGAACGAAGGTTGTGAAGTATTCTTAATTTCGTGATGATTATTGTTTCAGGGGCTGTTTGGGCAAATTTAGGGAATTCTTTGTTAAAATTCTTCAGAAATGCAATCTTCCACCTTCTTACGCACGTTGTGACACGCTTTAAAAAATAAACAAAAATAGGAAAAAGAGTTTCCAGCACTTCTCGTATTTATTTTGTTATGATTTATTTTGTAAAGGCATGGCTTTGTGTAAGAATGTCAAAACATCATGTGAGTTTTCCTTACAGGATCTGATGGTATGCCGCAGATGGGCCTTCTTCTAGATAAGCTTTTTCTTACAATATACCATTCTACAAAAAGCGCTGCTACTACAAGGGATGCACAGACGCCTGAAAAAGCATTATCTTTGTAAGAATATGTTGTTTTAAACCAAAAATGTTTGCAACCAACCTGCAAGTAACCAAGCCCAACTAGGGATAGGGTGCCTCCGAGGACGGCCTTTTGTTCGATCAAACTCTCGAAAAGCATGGCCAAGCTGAACATGTTTATTTCTTTATTCTCACTTCTATGTTTGATCATAATCTTCTTACATTATCTATCATGTTAGCTATGACATCGGAAAGAGGTCTACCTAAAACTTTGTTATTAAGAAATGCTA
Source organism: Subanguina moxae (assembly GCA_000981365.1). Taxonomy (NCBI): domain Eukaryota; kingdom Metazoa; phylum Nematoda; class Chromadorea; order Rhabditida; family Anguinidae; genus Subanguina; species Subanguina moxae. The sequence continues at coordinate 6,341 of BBSZ01014463.1, forward strand.
CATATTCCCCTCATTTGGTGCATAGGCGTTCGCTTTCTTTTCAAAGAAATCAAACGCCCATACGCCCTCTAACTCTCTACCTTGCAATAAATAGTTTGTTGTCTCCCATTGTATGTTTGAGATATAAGGCGTGAAGTGTCGGTTATCTGCAAGCTCTTAATCTTTTTGGTTTGCAACAATGGTCGTACCTGAATACAGGATCACAGATGTAAGTTTCCTTGTATCAGAAATAATTCCGTCCAAAACAATCAGGACCTTAATTTTTTAGTTGGGCAAAAGACACACCACGACCGAACCAATATACTAACCATAACCCTTGGATTTAAGCATTCTTTGACAGGGAACCAACGTTGGAAGAGGGCAGCGGTATATACCTAAAGCAATATGTATTTCCGCCATATTTACTAATTTGATACTCGTAAATATCTTAAACAGAGTAAATTTTATGCCGGTTTCTCAGAATCCTGATTGAGTGGACTAGAGTACTAGTTTTCGACGAGCGTTCTCGATGTCCAAAAGATCGCGAAAAGGGAGCACTATTCAATTGCTGTGCATACTAACTTATGCTACCTATTTGTCTTGTTTTATGAAAAGTGACTAATGGAAAAAACCTCTTATAATTTCTTATGAGACAAGTGTTTGTTGCACAAATGCAAAATGAAACGTTTTTTAGTGCTTAGTAAATAATATAGATTTAAAACAAAATTTGACTTTTGCAAATCACTGTAATTCACTTTGGCAAATAGCATATTTTCTATTTTTATTCCTGTGACTACTCTTAAGGCTATGTTTTACTTATAATTTAAATATAGAACACTGTTCAAATTTGAATTCATGATCACTTTAAAAACGACAAAACGGTTCCTAAAAATTTATTGGCAACTTGGAAACATAAAAAGAGATAGCCAGAATTTAACCTGTTCAGCTTTGATACCATACCTGCTTATATGCTCCCAGTCCCTTATAAACGGCTTCCAGCGCTGGAATCTAATACAAATCAATTTGTTCGATCCATTCCATCAAATTTTTCAACAAGAAGCAAAAAATCGGCTGAGTTAGATTTTCGGAAATTTCCGATGGCCATAGCTATTTTAGCAGACTTTCCACCGTTGTCACCAACAACGCACATGAAGAGCTTCTCATTGAAGTGTCCACCAAAAGTAATGTTATCTGAGCTGTTGAGTCGGCTGAGCCTGTCGCATAGCACTTCTTGCATTTTTCAGCCAAACAATGTGCACATCTCCTCCGATGACAGATTTTACTTGAAGCACAAGCATAAAGATTTTTACTAGGAATGAAACACTGTTGGTACCAGCGGAAATATTTTTCCTCATCTAGAAAAATAATATAAAGCACTTTTTTTTTTCTCACAGGCCACTACCTTTTGAAGAGCGTTCTTGATATTCCTTTTTCGATTCCAAAGTATGCAGCCTGCAAAGGGTTTCAAATCTTCTAAAGGTGATAAGCAAAAACTTGGAGAACTTTTAGAGACTTTACAATTGCATCAACTTTTCTCAGTGAAGCTGTTCTAGCACACTTATGCAGCGGTTTTCTTGAGACCTGAAACAAAAAGAAACGCAAAAATGTAAACGTGAAGAAATTATTACCGCTTTGCGAGAGCTTGGTTCAACTAATCGATTTAACGTAACCAAGAGTGCTCATCTTTGCCGACATTGCTGCTCTGGCTTCTGTTTGAACAGAGAGTGTTTGTCGTTTTTGACTAGAAAATCTCTCTTCTCTGTTTGAAATTAACAATTCATTGGAAATATCAGCAAATTATTCCCCAAACGATGAAACTGCAAAAAGAAAATCATACCCAATTTAGCCTTGCAGATTTTCCACAGAGTGATCTCTACCTTTTTTGATCTTCTTTAGTCCACTTTGCGCTTGCTGCAACATTTCGCTTTTCTGGTCTTTGAATCTTGAGTAATTTTATCAATTTTCACCGCAGCTTCGCGTCTTATTATGACCATGCCAGTATGCCGTAATATAGGAATTTGTTTGTCAAAATTTCGCGACGGATGATTTTCTTTAAAACACGGACTTTTCGAAACATCCTATACACTAAAATTTAGCCCTGAATCTCTACTACAATATCCTTGTAGGATTTTTTTAAAAGATAGTAACTTTCTAATATCATACCGCTTTCAAGTGTGCAGATACCATTTTTACAGATTAAAATAGCGACTTTTTGTCTTTTTTATAATCGGTCCGCATAAAAAATGCATTATTTTACATTAATCAGGACGATATCTACCATATAGACGTAAAAATTTATGCTCTATCAATCTAATGAAAAATATTTAGCAGCAAGTTGTCAAGAGCAAAGGTAACGAACTCATTTCAGTTCCTTACTTGGGAAAAAATTAACCTAATTTTTCATGCGATCACTTCGTAAATACAGAAAATAACGACGGAATTCGGCCGGAGTTTGGAATCCGTCCATGTGCCAAAATCGTGTTTTGACCATTTCTTTAGACATTTTAGCCACTAAAACGTACGAAAAACATGTTTTTATAACGCGGACGACTATTTTTGGAGTAAAAAATTTTTCGACCATAAATTGCTTTTTGACTTGGCCCCACCCTTGTGGTCTAAAAATCCACATGTAAAACACCTTATAAGGGTATTCTACCCCGTTTCGGTCACTGGAGCTGGGCAAAAAGAGTCTCTATGTGCATTTTATGATCAAGAGTCTTGCTCGGAATTATGTCTAAGGTAAGTGAGTGCGCGCATCTCTAACTCCAAAAATAGTCGTCCGCGCTTTAAAAACATGTTTTCTATATGTTTTCGGGGTTGAGATTCTCAACTTGAGAAGCACGAAAAAGTGGTCAAAACACGATTTGGCACATGGACGGAGTCTGAATTTTAGCTCGGAATTCAATCAGTGATGGCTCTTTTGAAAGCTCATGAAACTGGGAATATTTCTGTTATAATTTACATCCTGTAAAGTCCTATATAGGCTGTAACCTGTAACTTTGGAAATTTGCAGAGCTGAATACCCTTATAGGATGGTGGTCAAAATTCCAAATTTCCTGTAATTTTAAACTTCGCGTAAAAATCCCAAATGATTAGGAATTCAAATTTTAAGAGTCTCTGAGGCTGTACCCATAATTTACAAGAAATTTTTTTACAAGGATCATTTATTACGCGGTCACTTTGTTACGCCACAGAAATTTGCATATATTCATTTACACTGCTCGTTTTTGAAAGGATTTCTTTTTATTTTGAGGCAGCCCAGTAGGCAAAAAGACCACAGGAATCCGGATCTGAAAACATAATTTCAAGAAGAGGTTTGTTTGTTGAGATATGATCAAAACTAAGAGAAAAAAGGATAAAAGCTAAGTTTGTGGCTGGCTATGATCATTTCTCAGCAAGCAAGCCTCTTCCTAAAATTATTATCTTTTCACATTTGGATTCTTGAGGTCTTTTTGCCTACCAGGGTGCCTCAGAATGAAAAAATCCCTTTAAAAAATGAGTACTGTAAATGAATACGTGCAAATTGTTGTGGCGTAACAAAGTGACAGCGTAACAAATGTACCTCGTAACAAATTTTCTTGTAAATTTTGGTGTGAAGCCGTCTGTGATCATTATTCAAACTGGTAAAAGATGTCAAAAATTGAGGTGAAAAAATGGTTGGACCCAGCTGCGGATCGAACTTTCTGGGCGTACGTTAAATCGAGCGTCGACTGTATAGCCAGACGAAATCATGTCTTAGATTTTCAATATATACTGTGTTGACAGAGAAAAATATTAAAGTATCAAAAGTTGCCTTGGCCCCCCAAGATGCTTTTTGAAAACGTTTTGGAAATAATCACAGCGAGACCAATGTTTTCTGTCTATCGAATACGCTGTTAATTTCTAGCTTTTATTCTACACGGCCAGCCGATGAGAAGTTAGAGAAAAGAACTTTAAACATTTCCTTTACTAAAAGTATAGTGAAGTATTGTGACTCAGAGTCAATTAGAATTTGTATTATAAAGCTTATATACCCTTGTAAAAGTTCTGATGCTTTTCACATATTTTTCCATTGTCTCTGTGGTCATTGGTTCACAAGGCAACTGAAATTGGAGTCTAAAAAAATTTGGTTGCCCATCCTCTCACTTGAAACAGACATCCGAATTCCCAGCTCGTTTTGGTGATGAAAGATGAAGACACTGGTTGGGCCAGGTGTTTCACTAGATCTTTTAATTTATTTTTCCTATTTTGCCCAACATCTTTTACCTATGAGAATGCCGATCATATAAGTTCCGTTTTGCTGCAGGACAGACTGGTGTTTGGCAAAGCTGGATTTTATTGCATATGTATTCTGGTTCTTTAGCTGGTTATGTAGATCACACATGAAATACGTCTGATGTTCGTCTATATGACACAGATTGATGAACTAAATACTCTATTTTATTTATAGCTGTATAGTGTTTGGTTTTTTTTTGTGAAAGACCTTAGCCGAAAACGTGTCTAATTACTACATTTAATTTTTTTCACAATTTTGTTAATTATATGTTCTCTGCTCTTGCGTGGTTCCATGGTGTAATGGTTAGCACTCAGGACTCTGAAACTTTGGGAACTATCCTGCGATCCGAGTTCAAATCTCGGTGGAACCTGTACGCTTTTTTTTAGTCATTTACTTTATCAGGGCCGGACATACTAGGGATAGAGAAAGCTTAAAAAGTGGTTTTATCATTTTATTATTACTTGTCAAGGTTTAAAACGTGCAAAAAACCTTTTTGTATTGGGAGAACGAGGTAAAACATTTTAAAAAGGTATCTGAACATTAAGTAGGCTTCTGGGAGCGAGAAATAGAAATGGGTTTTTTGTATACATTACCTCTCTTAATATTTCCTTTTATCTCTTCCACCCAGGGAGCCTGTTTAGTGCACACGAAATACATGTTTTATTAAAAAATGGCTTTTTTGCCTTGGTACCAAGTAAAGAATACTTCCCAAATAACCTTTTTAAGCTTTCTCGACCCTTTTAAAGCATTTTCAATTTCCGCGCCAATCAAGTAACTTTTATGTCCTAAAAACAATAGCTTTGACATAGTTTTTTTCGTTGTTTTCATTTTTGACACAAATTTATGAGTTTGAAATTTTTTCTTTGACAAACAAAAGAGCAAGCTTCAGCAACAAAAGTGCCACTTATTATGCAATCAATAATGCATATAAAAGTGGGTGAACTCAACCTATTTCCAACTTGCATTCTCAAATTTATTCATAGACAAACTCAATTATTTTGAGTTTGTAAGTCAAAAAAGTCCAATATGACCGATGCCAACCCTAAAGCATTACACACAAATGGCCCTTTTAAGGGCTGAAAAGTACGAAATTTCTGACCTGAGTCTCTTCACGAAATTGTTCCTCATTTTTCGGCTGCAAATTTCTCGGGACTGATGTAGGAGGTATAGGAAAATTGCAAGGGCTGAAGAATTTGAGAAGTGAAGAAGAGCCGGATGCCTCATAAATTCCTTCTGCTTGAGCAAATTTGTGTAGATCCATGATTTTTAGAAAAGTTGTAGCAGAGAAAATAACTTGTAAAACCCAGTGCATGCGAATTAAACTAATAAGTAGTTTTATTTAAGCAAAGGAAATGAAGACTAATCTAATTCCGCCGAGGAATTTGCGAATTGTTTACATAGGTGGTGTGAAAGTGGTAAACACTAGTGTGAGATTTGTTTTTTTTGAAGTTTATATCAAGTTACTTTGTTTAGAAGCAATGGACTTTGTGGTCCAGTAGGTTAAATGGTAGTATAGCAAAGTTGTATACGGTCGGACACCAAAAAGTTCGATCCACTGCTGGGGTCCGACAACTTTCTTTGCCAATTATTGATATAATAATGATATTAATGCTTTTTTTTGTTTTTATGGAAAAAAACCGTAAGGATTTTGAATTTGCCGGTCGTTTTTAGATTTTATTATAGATTTTTTTTATAATTCAACAAATTTGTCTCTAAAAGTGACAAACCTCGGCATACTATATGGAGAGTACGACCAATTCGCCAAATATTAGGCGAAAATCCTCAGGAATCCAAATATCAAAACAGAATTTCCAAAAGTAGATTGCTTGTCGAGATATGATCAAAAGTAGGTGAAACCAAACTTAAAAATAAGTTATTGGCTATTTTCGGTCATATCTCATCAGCCGATCTACTTTTGGATATTCTGTTGTTAGATTTTAGAATCCTGGAGGTCTTTATGCCTACTCTGGGTCTTAAAAACAAAAAAACAAAAAACCCTCAAAATATAGGATTATTACTAACATTTGTAAGAAGAAATGTCAAAGTTGAACTGGAGAACTGCTATAAACTGGTGAATAGAGGTAGCAGAGGACCTGAGCTGCAACTCCGCCCAAAAAGTGGGCCAACAGTGGAACAGGCAGGAGACTGGAATTGGCCCAAATGGAGAGGAAGAAAGGAAGCATGCTTGAATGGGATATAACAAAGAAGGCAGGAATACCAAACACAAGAGGAAATTCTGCCCAGCCATTATCTTCTTTGGTTGTTAGAGCAAAAGAAACATTTCAAAAATGGGCTTCAGTCAACAATAGCATTGTTGGCTGTAGGTTGTTTATGGCCAGCAGACTGGCAGGTGGTTTACATTGCCTAAACTCATTACTCACAAATTACCTAGACACTGTCATCTAATTGTGGGAGGCACGAGTGTGTGTCTATTAAACTAACAAGATTTATTTACACGTCCGCACATGGACAAATTTTAGTCGAGAAAAGGAGGCGGAATCTCGGTTGTTCGCAATATGATAGTCAAATTACAAAAGCTTGGCCTTGGCCTCTTAGTTAACCTTGGTTGCCAAATTTGAAGTAGGCCAGTTATCGGCTAAACTGGATTATACTGGGTTGGTGCATAATTAAAGTCAATTTTGAATTGGCGCTCAGTTGTTCACTATATATTTGGCATATTCCATTTTTTTTATTATGATTTTTCAGTGTTTCATTGATTAAAAATGTGTGCCAACGACCATATTCACTTTCGCCATATTATGCTCTATCACTTCCAAAAAGGGTACAAAGCAGCCAAGTCTTGCCGGAAATTGAACAAGGTCTTCAGTGAAGAGGCGATCAGCGAACGGCAAGTGCAAAGATGGTTCGAAAGGTTCAAATCCGGCAACACAAGTCTTGAAGATCGAGAAGGACGTGGCCGCCCCTCCGATTTTGATGATCAAGCTCTTCTGGCCGCCGTGGAAGAAGACGAGTCGCTGACCACTCGGATGCTGGCCGAGCAGTTCAACGTCGACCACCATCGTCAGCCGCCTCAAAAAGCTCGGGAAAGTATGGAAATAGGCCGGATGGGTCCCTCACGAGCTTTCCGAACAAAACAAGGCCGAACGAGTCCGAATCTTCAGTGATTTGCTTTAAAAAGACCGAGGAAGAAGAATCACATCGTCTTCCATCATGACAACGCCCGTCCTTATGTCGAAGGTAGTGTCGTCAATTTGATCGCCGAAAAGGGCTGGGATCTGCTCGAACATCCTCCCTACAGTCCCATCGAGGCTCCCCAATACGTCAATCGGAGTGTAAAGAACTGGCAGGCGGGGAAGTTCTTTGACGAATTTTATGAGCTCGTGACCGACATTAAGGAGTGGATCGCTTCGAAAAACAGGAACTTCTTTGCCAAGGGAATCGGCCGACTTCCAGAGAAATGGGACGCTCTTCTTGAAGTAGACGGCGAATATACTCCAGAATGATCATTTAAGTATTGTTTCGCTGAGTAAAATGTCCTTTATCCAATAAAGTTCTTGGTTCAATAAAAACCGACGTTAATTATGCACCAACTCAATATTTGGAAAGCTCCTAAAGCACCTTAAAACATTTTTTTTCAATGTTTTATCACTTGAAACGCACAGAACATGCTTTTAAGACGCAGTCGAACTTATTTGCAAGAAAAAAAAATTTTTTGACCAAAAATTGATAAGTGACCAGTTGATTTAAAGAAGAGGGTCCGTTCCTCTCAAACCTTTGTGTATTGTGTGTGGTCTGAATTATATTGTATTTGGTTGTAAATGAATGTCTTTTGCTTGCCCAAACATAGTTGTATCTCCTCAGCTCGCCGAGGTGGGTATGAAACAAATTGCAGGCATGCCGTCTTCCGTTGGCGAAAAGTTAGCAATGATATTTTATAAACGCAAGAGTATAGGTTCTTTGGTCCTGTTTGAGCTAACCAAGTCCAGCAGTTTGTAGGGTAAATTATTAATAGACCTAAGTCGTTTGGAAGGCGTAGGTCCGACTTGGGTAAAAGTGCATTCGATGAGCTGTTAGAGAACTTGATGTGCTGAAAAGTGCGGAAATTTCCCAGAATGATCTTCGTCTGATGACCTCCTTTATTACAAATTAAAACTGCCGCTCTGGGCCAACATGTTTGGCGAACTGATAAATCTCTTAATTCAGTTTTTTTTAAATTTATTCGCTTGAATCGCGATCATCATTATTAGCGCATTAGCCAATTAAACCAACCTCTTAGAAGCCTTTTTTCACTAAATATTTTATTTCCCATGATCCATATGGAGAACTTTTCTGTATTGTGTGAACGCCTAAGGTCAGAACGCTTGCTGGTTAACAATGAGCAGACCATTCTTCAAAACCTCAACTCAAAGGTGCAGTCAGAATTGACTGAGCTTTACAAATTGATATGGATTTGTCGGCATGAGAGGGTATGTTAAGCTTCTTTCTTTAAATGTAAAAGGAAACGAACCAACGATTTTCTTCCGATATATTTTTGAATCTTCTACAGTCGACGCTCGATTTAACGGACTTCAAGGGACCGGGCTCAGCCGTCCGTTATATCGAACGTCTGTTAAATCGAGCGTCATTATTAGTAAATTTCATTGAAAACCAACCAAATCGAATTGGAATCGTGGTCCGTTAAATCGAGCTGTCCGTTAAATCGGGGGTCCGTTAAATCGAGCGTCGACTGTATTTTAATTTGGTCTTTGTATTGTTTTTAACAACTTGCTGATGAGCTATTTCAAGCTAATTACAGACAATTATTAAGACAATTATAAAATTATTAAGGCAATTATAAAGACAATTATTTGCGAAATAATAATGTAAATAGGTCTTGGTCTTTCCTTGAGGAAGCTATTATTATGGTCTTTACGGGAAAATCTTATAATTTATTAAATCAAAGTTTATTTATTATTGCAGGTCGCTTTACATCGTCTTATTAATTCTGATCCGTCGGTTTCGCCTGATAATTCCTGCCAGCTGATGGCTGCCATAAATTCGTCAAAGTTCATAGAAGGATATAAAGGGCTGGGCCATCACATCACTGCAATCTGTCAGATACTTAAATATTTACTTGAATGTGAGTTCAAAACAATGCATACACGGTATATACCGTGTATACTCTAATAAGCGGACACCCCTAAATTCAAAAAAATAGTGTTGTGGTATTGTGTTTTTGACCTACGTTCTGATAGTGTCTTCTGGACATGTTATATACCAAAATGTAGCTTATAATCTAGGCTACATTTTGGTATATAACATGTCCAGATGACGCTGTGAGAACATAGGTCACAAACACAATGCCACAAAAACATTTTTTTGAATTTAGGGGTGCCCGCTTATTAGAGTATATACGGTATATAGCCACATTTTTCTCACTAAAATCTGCGTATGTGAGTGTTTTTGAGAAGTTGGATTTCGGCTATATAAACACTTTCAAAACAATTAGCCGTTTATCTTTGTAGCATTATTATTTCGTTGGATTTTAGCTCCAAGAGCTGTAGCCGAATTTCTGAATGCCGCTCAAAAGCTCGACTCGGAGGTACTATTTTCGATCACTTATTATAACTTTTATTCTTTTAGACATCGATGGATGAGTTGAATCGGGCTATTTTTAACTTGCTTTATGGTTCTTGTGTTTTCCCAGGTGATGAAAAAGGTGAGGATTTTTTTATGGGTAAAGAGGTATGTGTCACTCCCCTCTGTCAGACTTTTCAATGGGTAGTACTGGATAAACATAAGAAATTGAAGCTTTAAAAGTCACAGAGTAGATAATCACTCTCTAACCTCTTTCCTAGGGAAAATTTAAGATCACTTCATTTGTTTACACTGTAAAATTTATAGCAATGGTGGATTTGCTTGGTCATCTGATATCTCTTCAATTGGTCACAAATTGCGATCCTAGAAAACTGTTGAGAAAGGGATCGTCTACATTTTCTCAGATGTACAAGTTCTTTTCGGAGGAGTTGTTCTCAGCTAAGGTAACAAGCTTATTGTCTTTCTTTGTGAATAATTTAAGTCATTTCCAGATATTCCTGACCGCAGCCCTACATGAGCCGGTGATGTTCCTTTTGAGTCAAGATGAATTATTCCTAGATGTGGATCCCTCCAAGTCGCCCATTCGATTTCCGGGTGAGCTGTGAAACCTAGCTTCTTGTTCCAATCATTTTTCTTTTTCAGCAGCGGAGAGACTTCGTCGATTTGGACCCGATGAAAATTCCAAGTATTACAAAGACAGAGTAGCCAGGCATCGTCAAATAATAGTGGACAAACTGGTTGTCATTGGGAATCGCTTCCTGAAATGTAAAAACCCACACTACTATTCTCTTCTCCTGCAATACTCGTACAGGGTGGTGCACAACTAAAATGATAATTCAAATGTTGCTTTATTTGTTATTTATTTCTTTTTTACTCAATTTCTTTACCCAATTATCTGTCTTTTTTTCTTGTTCCAGATTTCTTTTTCGAGAGATCAGCAGGTTGAGATGCGAGCTCTTAGCGCTTATGAAATATGGCAAAAAAAGGCAACCAAGAAAAGGCAAAAAAGCAAGCAATTATTTGTGGATCTAACATGTTATCTCGTTTATTTGCAAGACATATAGGGTCTGTTCAACTTCTTTCTCTTTTAAATAGTTTATGGAAGCGTTAAGGAGGTGAGCTATAAAGGTGTGCTATTAAGACAAGCGCTTCTTCTATCATCATGCATTCCTGGCTTGAGTCGAGCTCGCTTTGCACAGCCACCTTCTTCGATCGCCTTCGAAATTGCATGCTTGTCCTTGTGTCGTGCTTAGGCTTAGGAAACTGCTTGGCTAAAACGGACTTGTTATTGTTTGATGTAGCTGCCTCGGTGATTGCTTTTTCAGCTTCCATTGTGAGAGCATTTTGCTTTCACTTCACCATCTAAAAAGAAAGAAAATGAAACGACACACAAAAAAAAACGACGAAACACAAACAGAAACAGGACAGGATTAATTGAAATTTTTAAAGAATTGGCTGAAATTTGTAAAAATGTGCAAGGTGAAGGCTTATTGATTTTTCTTTTTCGATGATAGATGGAGGGTGACGGGTTATCGAAGTTCGACTGTATTGATGTGGTTTGTTGATCATTAAAGTCTGCGCCACCCTGTACATTTGTAAGCTTTCAAAATTTTTATAACTTTGCCTAGAATGGACATTAGTTAGGCATGTAAAAACTTGTGACTTAATTCTAAAATGGGGCACTATCAGCAGTCTGCAATTTTGTATTTTTGTTACAGCCATACAAAATGCAATGTCCTGTTTTCCATCCAGTCTAACCTGGCTTGTTCGCCAATTGCACACTAGTCTGATCGAGAAGAAATCACATGTGACGAAAGAAGAGGTTACTAATTTAAAAACTTGGTGGAATATATTTTCCTTCTCTAGGCCGCCTTAATTTGCACTGATATGATCTTCACCTACTTTCTCTGCTCTGCCATTGTCAATCCCGAGCCTGTGGGCTGTTCTTATCTGTTTGAGTTTAAGCTCTTTATATGCTTTTTGGTTTTAGCTGGGGATCATATCAGACACACCAATCAGTCATATCGCAAGGTTTAACCTCATCCAAATTGGCCAAATATTGCAAAGCCTGGCTATTTTGCCGTATGAACAACCTGCCTCTTACATGGGTGAACTGCTGACCAGATTTGATCAGGTAGGTGTTGACCGACTGCCTCTGTATTCTCAATTTAGTAAAAAAGACTGGTTTTGTTAGGAATCTGTTCCTTTTTTTTTTTTTTTGACTCGGCCTCCCAGCTATTTTTTTCAGGTGGGCCAAGTGCTAACTTAGCACTGCTAAGCCTAAAACAGGTAATCATGTTTTTTCCCGAAATTTTTGTTCAAAAGTACCCATTTTGGCACGAATCTATTTATTCTGAGGTCCTCCAGTATTTAAAATATCCTCGGGAAACTGGATCTGAAAGAAAAACTTCAAAAGTGGCTTGTTTACCGAGATGTGACTGCAAGCAAGAGGGTAGTCGTTCCAAAACGTTTGTATACCAACTTATAGTCATATCTCTGCGACTAAGGCCCTTTTTGAGGTTCTGATTTCAAATTCGGATTCCTGAGGACATGCAAAGGTATGGAAATCTTGAGGAGCCCAAAAAATATCCCCAAAAATGGGTACTCTTATTCAAAAATATCAAAATTTTTGGAAAAAACCTGGTCATAGTTAAGTTTTAGAAAGAATCACCTTGGGAGACCAAGTCAAAAATGGGTCACATTCTTAAATCGAGCCACAAAGTTGTTTTCAGCGTGTGATGCCAGAAATTGTGAGGACCATTTTAAATTCTGACTCAGTTTCTCTGGAGTCTGTCTTTCCAAATGCGGTATCTGATGGTGACGGCAATGAAGGTGGAACAGTCGATAACATGATTCTATTAGCCAAATTTCTGCTTTAGTTTACTGCCGAAAAGCCTGCGTGGGAACACTTGGAGAAGTCAATGTGATTGTAAGAAAATTCCTTGACAGTAAACATTTTGCGGTGGTAGTGAATTAGGACATAGGACTAAAGCTATACCACAGGCAATTGCCCAGGCCTAATTGTACAGCTCCACATAAGGGCAGACAGTTTACTGTCTTTTTCAAAACTTTTTGTATTTGAATATAAAATTACGCACCTTTGCAAGGATTTTTTATTTGAGGCCTACTAGTAGCTAAAATATCTTCAGGAATCCGAATTTGAAAGCAGAATTTCTAAAGGTGGTTTGCTTGCCGAGATATGATCAAAAGTTGACAGACTGACATTTCGGAGCGGCTACTCTCTTTCTCGCAGCCATATCTCGGCAAGCAAGCCACTTTTTGAACTTCTGCATTCAGATTCTTTCTGAAGATATATTTAGTTATTCTCAGAATAAAAAAATGCACGCACAAATGATTACCGTATTTCATATAATAAGCACCAACCCCTTAGAGCAAATATGGAACAGTAAACCCTCGATTTAACAAGTAAATAATTAAAAATATTTCAGCATTCCTACCTGAAATCTCCTGCTCTGAATGAGATAAATGATGCTCCGCTGCGCAAGAATTTGAGCAACATGCTGAAGAAGATGCCGATGGAACTGCAGAGCCTCTACAATGAGGCTGGTGGCATGAAGGGCAACGGAGACATCAAGCACAACGACTCTTCACCACTCACTTTTAGTGGTCCTTCTAGATCTAATTCCTCCGGCAAGCTGAGAAATTTGGCTGACAAGGGTTAGTTTCCTGTCTACAGCATCCTAGGCCCACCTCAATCAGGGATGGTAGAGTGTGCCACTAAAGAATTTTTTTTAGTGCAGACCAAAGTGTCTCAGTCTCATCAGCGATTTATGCATAACTCCAACTCCACTTCCAGGATACATCAGCGCATCTCCCAAAGTCTCTCTTCCAATTTCCAACAAATGAACGATTTGTTTTCTGAGAAATCAAGTGAAAGCCACGGTGGAATAGCTGAAGACACTAGAGCACAAGTTTGTTTCGTCAATATTCATACTTTTTTTAAACAGTGGGCAGTGGATAAGCGGTCATCTCCTGCAACCAACCTGACTACCAAGGGTGGCTTGGTGAAAGGACGTTTGGCTATGCTTTTTCCGATTTTTTGATATTTTTGAACATGAGTACCCATTTTTGAAAGAATTTCTTTATTCTGAGAGGCCCAGCTGCCAAAATGTATACTGATGGACTTCAGTATAAAACATTTTCGTCAGCAAAGTGCACGTGCACCGGCCACAAATTGCTGGTAATTTTGTTGGTAACACCTTTTTTAGGTGTTCATTCTTCCACTAGCAGACAATGATGTTCCACTGGGACTGGTCACTGAGGAGGCAATAATGCAGTCTTTCGCACGCATGCATTCCTCTCAAAAACACAAGGACTCTGAGACGGAAAAGAAAAACAAAGTTGCTTTTGTGGCTGCTTCTGGAAGTGTTGGTAATACTCTTTGTTTTTTCCTCCACGGAATACGGCCTCGCCAACGGTTTGGCCGCATACTCTGGCGGGCGTAAGCTATGGAAGCACTCGATTATAGTCAACAAAAATTTGCCTTGGTCCCTCAAGCTCATTTTTTATCAATTCTTTACGTTTTGAAGCAGGGTAGGCGCCAGGTGCTAAACCTACGACCAAGCCTGATACTAAAACTTATGACTAGGCTGAGCACCTAGGACCAGTGACTAGTACTAGTGGATAACCTCGTCCATAATGTTATAAAATTAGAAATATGAGGTTGGAAAGGGGGGGGGGATAGTTAGTAAGGTAGAAGGAATACATGTAGTGCCGTAATTTTAGTGTCTGATCGAGCAACAGATGTGGCAAGTGACGAAGAAGAAGAAGCAGACGAAGCCGGTGGTGGTGCCTCATCCTGTTCCTCCAACGACAATGTGATGAATGCAGAGGAAGACGATGAAGCAGAGGACATCTCCACTCTCCCAGACAATTTCAGCGACATAGATGTGGTCCCTATTTCCGCCAATGTTTCTGGTCGTGGCTCTCCTCTGAGGTAGTGTTCACTGTTGTCTTCATGTGAAGAAAATTATTTGGCTTTTTTGCAGCATAAGTGGTGAGAGAAATTCTGGTCGTGATACCCCTTTTTCTGGTGCTGCGGAACAAAATGGTAAGTGGCCTCTTGATGGCGAGAAATCGCATGTTTAACTTCTGGGCTTAAACTACTAAAGTGGTTTTGCAAAACAATTTTTGATATATATTACAAAAAAAAAATACTCCTCGCTGATAAAAAAGAATAAATAAATAAATTTTAGATCCTCTTGGGGCTGGTTCATCTTTTTCCAATGCACCCGGAGTGGTCATTCCTGTTGAAAATCGAAGAAATCTCCCAGTAATATACATTTTTTTAATATTAAATCATAGCGTCCAGCTGCCTGTCTTTTGTATTCAGACACTTCCAGTCACAGTACGAAAACAAAACCACGAAGGGTTGGAAGAGAAGTTTGGAAAATTTGGTCTTCCACCCGCTGAACCGTCAAAATATCGTAAGTTAACTAGAGGGGCTGTGGAATCAAAGAATGCCAATTAGCTAGCCTTCAATAAGTAACTGCTGATATATAAAAAAGTGCTTGCAGGCGATGAAACTTACTCCCTTGTTAGTGACAGTTGGTCAACAGATGTTGTTGGCTCGGACAATGAGGGACTAAGGTGGTTTTTCGTTCTTTTGCTGCTACAGTCAATTTACTATTAGTCCCAGGGAGCAGTCTTAGAGTGCCGAATTATCGAGGGTGTCACATTAACGAGGGTTCATCGTAAAAAAAATTTTAGGCTTTTTACTAGCTTCAGAAAGTATTACAGTCGAACTTCGATAAGCCGTCACCCTTGGAGGCTGATGAAAGGTGACGTGTTATCGAGGGTAGCGTTTATCACGAGTAAGCTTTGTTAGGCTAAAATATTCATATTTATCTAGTCAAAGCTTTATTTCAACAATTTCCACAAATTTCAAAAATGCTTACCTTCACAAACTTGCTACTCAAGGGAAAATTCAGACTTCTGACTTTTTAATTGTTAAGACAAGCGCTTCTTCCATCATCATGCATTCCTGGTTTGAGTCGAGCTCGCTTTGCACAGCCACCTTCTTCGATCGCCTTCAAAATTGCATGCTTGTCCTTGACAGTCCCATGGAGTGTTGTGCGTGGAATACTGAACTGCTTGGCTAAAATGGACTTGTTATTGTTTGATGTAGCTGCCTCGGTGATTGCTTTCTCAGCTTCCATTGTGAAATCATTTTGCTTTCACTTCACTAAAAAGAAAGAAAATGAAACGACACACAAAAACAAAAAAAAAACGACGAAACAGAAACAGGACAGGATTAATTGAAATTTTTAAAGAATTGGCTGAAATTTGTAAAAATGTGCAAGGTGAAGGCTTATTGATTTTTCTTTTTCGATGATAGATGGAGGGTGACGGGTTATCGAGGGCAAAACTTGTGGGATTTATTTGCCGGACTTGGGATGACGGGTTAGCGAGGGTGACGGGTCATCGAATTTCGACTGTAGTCTCAAAACCTTGCTTCATCGAAGCCAACCGGGTTTTCCTCTCAAGACAAATCTATGCCTTTGGTGAACTAAGGTTTTTCGATTCAGTGAATCCAGAAGTGAAATGCCTCCCATGTTGGCTCTTCTGCAACAGCCACAGCACTTTTTTTCGAGCAACAGAAATGTGGCGAATGCTATCCATTCGTCCTTGAGCAACCCCCCTTCCACATCTTCTATGCCCAGTGCTCCAGCCAATAATCTCCTCCAATCTGCGCCAACTGACAGCTCCACCGTTAGTTTGGTTTAAAAAAATTGGGATTAGTTTTTTGGGCTAACAAAGTACTTTCAGGAATCTCCAAACAAGTACTATGATCCTGAAAATGTTGAACGGTGCAAAGCTTTTTTGGACGCCAAACGAAAACTGAGGTGATTTAGAAAAGGCTGTAACTAATGGCACCCGTAAAATTACTGGTTTACCTAGTTAAATATTTTAGCTTGATTTTTATTTCAGAGGATTTTTAATAACGTTTTCTCATTTTTCATCGTGTAGCCCTGGATCTACTCTTTTCAATAAGGTACCAAGGGACTTGAAAAAGTTGAGGAAAAGGGTCTTTGAAGGGACTGCATTCCTTCACTCCATTTCAAATACCTTGCTCTCAAACTTTTGACCACAACATCCAATCAGTTGGGTCCTCCAGTATTCAAAATGTCCTCAGGAAGCTGAATCTAAAAGTGGCTTGCTTGACGAGATGTGGCTGCAAGAAAGAGGGTAGCCGTTCCAAACCGGGTCGGTGTCAATATTTCGTCGTCAAATATTTATTCTCGACAAAAATTTCGTCATGTATTACCTATACTTCTTACTTTCTTTATTCAACCAAACAAATCTCACGTTCAGATCCTTAAATACCAATAAGAACAGCAAACACAGATAAGCACAGCAAATCGCTGAGACAATAGCGATTCAAACGTTGGTACATGACATCATTTAAATTGCAGCAAATACAATAAGCTAGAAAACGTGGGCGGTAACCTGCCTAAAATTTGGGTCGGTGTCAATATTTCATCGTACAAAAATTTCGTTGATAATTATTTCGTCGACAAAAATTTCGTCATATATTACCTATACCGAGTTGATGGGTGTCTTTGGTCCCCCAA
>BBSZ01014463.1:23727-49239 GCA_000981365.1 Subanguina moxae
ACTTCTTACTTTCTTTATTCAACCAAACAAATCTCACGTTCAGATCCTTAAATACCAATAAGAACAGCAAACACAGATAAGCACAGCAAATCGCTGAGACAATAGCGATTCAAACGTTGGTACATGACATCATTTAAATTGCAGCAAATACAATAAGCTAGAAAACGTGGGCGGTAACGTTCCAAACCGGGTCGGTGTCAATATTTCGTCGTCAAATATTTATTCTCGACAAAAATTTCGTCATATATTACCTATACCGAGTTGATGGGTGTCTTTGGTCCCCCAAAGTATACTACGTTATATGAGAAAATTCTACCATGTTTTGGTCACCGGAGTTGGGCAAAAAGAGTTTTTAGTCTTTATTTCTGCACCAGATGTGGTTTTCGAGGGGTAGATTATCCAAAGGGATCATGGTTATTTCTGGGTTGTGTCCATGACCAAAGTGATACAGAATTTGGTTTCAGCCATCCACCAACCAAACCAAGTGGATGTCCGCTTGGTGTGAATTTTTTTTCTTACTTTCAGGCTTTCAAAACCATTTTTTTGTACTACTTAGGGTATTCGAAAGAAGGTTTGACAGGGGTGAATCACCGTTTTGTGGGCTATTTTTTTAGTTTTTGTACTTTCGCTCAAAAGACCCTTCGACATTTAGAAATCTTCTTTAAAATTTTCAGAAATTTTTTTTACCAAAATTGGACTTTTGCTTTGCTCCCGCAAGGTAAATAACCTTATATTAGGGAATTTTACGATTTTATACTTGGAGCAAGGTACTTTGTGAAGGTCAGAAGAGGCATATATGTACAAAAGAAAAAGCTGTAGCCAATTGTAAAAAATTTAGAGATAGCCTCACTATAAACTATCGACGAAATTTTGTCCGAGTCCCTCCAAACCGTCGGTGCGCCAACTTATGGTCATACCTCGACAACCAAGCCACTTTTTGAGGTGCTGCTTTCAGATTCAGATTTTTGAGGACATTTTGACTACCGGGAGACCTCAGAAATCAAAGAATATTCCCAAAAATGGGTACTTTGTTCAAAAATTTTGGAAAAATCATGTCCAACTGTCCTTTTTACAATACCTATTGGTCTTACCAATAGGCCCGATGGTTTGCTTGCTTTTCAGGCTGGTTCTCAGCTCCGCATCTAATGTGTCGATGACCTGTGGTCAGACAAACACTGAAGTGGGTGCTGATGGCATAAATTCCATCGTGACTATCCACAATGCTTCAACCTCCAGCCAAAGGTGAGCAGAAGTTTTGTTCAAAAAGAAAGAACTGAAAGTTTAGTGAGAATGAGTCCAAAAGATTGAACGATTTCCTCAAAATTCTCTTGGCTGAATCCATCAACAGTAGAGAAAAAACTTTTTCCGCCCAAATTCGTGAAGTCCAACGCTGTTTGACCATGTTTGACAACAAAGGGTAGCTTTCTTCCTCTTTTTGTAAATCTCAGTCCTTTTACTGAGCCAATTTTTAGGATTCGCAAGCTGTTGAGAACACTGAAAAATGAGCATCGCAAAAGAACCTCCTACCTTCTCTATCTACAAAATTCTAGGTGGGTTTGCGGAAAAGGATGATGCCTGTGGGACGGTAAAACGGCTGTGAACCATGCTTTTTCCCCTTTTTTATATTTGTGAACAAAAATACCCATTTTTGAAAGAATTTTTACTTCTGAGACCCTCGAGTAAGCAAAAAGACCTCTGGAATCCGAATCTGGAAACATAACTTCAAAACGTGACTTGTTTCCTGAGATATGATCAAAGTAAGCCATAGACACAGTTTTTAGCCTAGTTTCTCTCATTTTGTATCACTTCTCAGCAACCAAGCCACTTTTGGTAATTTTGCTTTGAGATTTGGATCCCTGAGTTTTTTAGCTTACTGCTGAGTCTCAGAAAAAAAAAATCGGTCTGTTAGACCTTTTGACATCTTAAAAAGGTTGATACAAATCCTCTATTTTAACAATATTTTCTGGGTTTTTAAGATTTCTAGTAGGCACAAAGAGCTCAGAAATTCAGATATGAAAGCAGAATTTTAAAAAGTGACCTGGTTGCTGAGATATGATCAAAACTAGGAGGCAGGAGGATAAAAACTAAGTTCATAGCTGATTTTGGTCATATCTCAACGACCAAGCCACTTCTTGAAATTCTCTTTTCAAATTCTTATTCTGAAGTTTTTTCGGCTACTGGGTGAACGGCGGGGGGGGGGCTCAAAATAAGTAAGTTTTCATGAGATATAGGATTTCTATTAAAATTTTCAATGAAAAATTCCGATCTGCCTGTTCCCTTCTCAAACTGACCATACACCATTGCAGGTTGACCCTCCTGCAACTGAACTACTACCTATTCCGCACTAAAGTTAGAATTCAAAGGTTTTCTTTTTATTTTGAAAAAGCAATCACCTAATTTCTTGAGCATTTTCAGAGAAAAATCACTGTCAGCCGAATGCCTCATAGAAATTTTGGTCAGATTTTTTCTGGAGAACAAGGATCTATTTCTTCGCCAGTTTATCCAAGATTTTCAACTTTTAAAAGCACAGGTAATTGGCTTTTTTCAATATTTTCCACAGGCTTTGGGTTGTTTCTAAAGTTCACGCACATTTGAAGTTTCTTGTAAGCGGCTCGATCAACTCCACCAAGTGGATGTTTACTTGATGGATGTCCACTTGCTAGATGCCCTCTTGGTACCATTCCCTCTCCACCAAACCCCACCCCCATTACTCAGTCGGAGACAGACAAACACACGGGGGAAAGCCTAGCAATAAAACTTTAATCTAATTTTATCAGGATGAGAAGACTGACGCTGTGGACAGAGCACTTCGTTACTTGTATGAAAGACTTTTTGTCGAGCCTATGTGGAGATTCGCGACACCCGACAACATTGAATATGCCCGAAAATCACTGGTAAACTCTTCAAAGACACCTTTCACCCAGACACATACACACACCACTTTGTGGTTATAGGAGAGATCTTTGATGGCCCTTGTCTACAATTTCGCCCTGTTTCCCAACGGAGAAGCTGATCACTGTAGGGACGAGTAAGCTGCAGCCACTTATTATTTTGTATTATCATCAGAGCTGAGTTTCAGAGTGTTCCACAAGTCAATGCAGAAGCTGTCCACAATTATTAATGTGAATCATACAGAGCTGGGCATCCCAAAAGTAGTCTATTTTCTTTTTTTTGGGTGGAATCACTTGTTGGCGCACTGCAGAACCACTGCCTTCCCAAATCAATTTTTTTAAAGAGTGTGTTTCAAGTTGAAACTTTCAACCCATTCTAAGCAAATTTTGATTTTTTGCCTTGGTTCTCCGAGGTAAAAGGGCTGTTTTCAGACCAAATACTGCTTTTTTGCATACAACTAAGCCTTAGGCTTAGGGAAGACTGGCACACCTTAGTTTTTGTGAACCAGCACATGCTCTGTGTGACATATTACTGTGTAAACAAGGAGATAAACTGCCCATATATTGGTCTAAAATACACTATTTCGAGTGATTAGCTTGGTGGACCAAAGTAAAAGATTGGATTTTCCAATTTTCAAACAACCTATTTTTTTAGACTAAGAGCATAAGAAGTCTAAGAGCGGAAGGCTTGAGCCTAAGAGCGAAAAACACCTTTCCATAGTTTTTACCGTGTAAGAATTACCTGGAAAGAGTTGAAACACACCTTTGAAAATTTCGATTTGGGGGTAATATATTGGTGTAGGCTTCAATCGTTTTTGCTTTACAGAAATTTCACGGTGAATCTCCCTGGCCTTCAGCACAGGCAGAAATTGCCATAATAAATGCTTATAAGTCTCCTTGTGACAAGATGGCTTGTGTGGTCAGATGCTGTGAAACTATAGAGGTGATAATTTTCATACAACGCTTAATATGACTAAAGCAAAAGAATTTGATCGAAATTGACTTTCAGAATCTAATCGCCTTGTCGTCTGAACGGGGGACAGCATCGGCGGATGACCTTCTACCAGTGCTCGTATTCGTTTTACTGCAGGCAAATCCTCCGCATCTCTTGTCTAATATTCAGTAAGTAGATTATTTGCGCAGTCAACCCTCGATACCCGACATCCCAAGAGATTAGAATTGAAATGCCGAATTCTCTAGGGTGCCCAGATTAACGAGGGTTGAAAAAAAAAATTCTAGACTCATTTTAGATATATCGGTGATTTTTACTCTGCTCGCATGCAAGGACAAGTGGCTTATTGGTGGACTCAATTCGCGGCCTCTGTTGAATTTCTCAAACAATTATTAAACAGAGTTCTACTTTGAAGAGTTTTTGGTGTATTTGTTTGTGTGCTTAAGTTCATTGTTAAAAGATTATTCGGTTCTTATGGATTGCTCGTCAGCATATTTAAAATATTTTAAAGACACATTCATGCGCTAAACCTAGCCCTAAGCTTAAACCTTTTATGCAAAAGTTTAGTGCTCGGGCTTTTTAGCGTGCAGTCAACCCTGGATGCAGTGTAACTTCTGGGGACCGAAAAAAGGCCATCGAGGGTACACCATATCGATTGTTTGACTGTGTAAAAAGTGCTTAGAAGCTGAAATATGGGTACTACTGCATTATAATCCCCTCCCCCAAATAATATACCCCACCCCCAAAAAAGTACTTGGTTTTTCTAGGTACATTTGACCATATAAGAAACATTTTTTGACCATTTTTAAAAGGATGAAGAGTTGTATAGGGAGGGGGAGGGACAAGTAAGGGGCCACTTTCTTAGGAGGAATATGGAAGAAATACTCGTCCTTTAGATCAAGAAAATCAAGATCCAGACTCTTTTCACCAGCGGTGAATTGAGTTTTAAGTGCTATGTTTTGTTGATTGTTTGGTATAAAGCTCATTGTTGGTGAAACTCTCGTTATAAAGGCACTTCAAATGATTTTTATTCCAAAACTGTTGATATAAGAGCACTCTTGCCATAAAAACACAAATTGTCAGTGCCGAGGGGTGCTCCTATATCGAGAGCCGATTGTAGTCGAAATATGCTTGTGAAATGTTTTTAAAAATGCTAGCAGATAATCCACAGGCACTGATTTTTCTGAATAAGTTAATACTTCTCTCTGCTTTCATAACATTTTAATTGCCTTCGGTGTTGACTCTCCACTGTCATTCTATAATATATAATTTAGTTGCTTCCTAGTAAATAATAAATAAACTTTTTACTCAACGTCTTTAGTATTCGTCAATTACTAGTGGGAAAACTTCAAATTCATCAAAAAATTTGAAGACATCATCACTTGTAGGGTTGTGAAATCGGTTACTGCTTTATTATAAACGAAAACAAGTGTCAAAACAGGTTGATTAAGGGCCAAAAGGATGTAGCGTTCTCAAAAGTTTAATTTTTTTCTGTTCCAGTATCACAGACTCTAACAAATGGACAAATTGCTCTCGATCCAAAAGCAAATTCAAGCCTGTGCTCCTTCTAGTTCATCCGATTACATGAATCTTATTCGGCAGTGGCTTGGTGAGGAGACTGGAATTAGATATTCATTTTCTAGGCTATTGCTTGCACTTTCCAGGAAATCGAATCACTTTGGAAGTATTTGATCAGCGGGCACAAAAGGTTTTTTACTTGTTTTGTTGTTAGATTATACCGTATAGCTCCTACTTACTCTCCCTCCTCAGCACGACGGTCAACCCTTTTTTAAGGCTCAGCCTTTCGACTTTTCGGCTCAGCCTTTCGTTACTGACAGCATACTCAAAAATATGGCCATGGATATCAGCTACATTTTCGAGTGTGGTGTAAGTACCGAATTCTCCAGTGGTTGAGCCGCAAAACATGGTTGACTACGGACCATCGTGACGAGAAGAAGGATGGATTGATGGAGGTTATACGGTATTACAGTCAACCCTCGATTTACCGACTCCTTGAAGCCAATTTTGGTTGGTTTTATAAGAAAATATGTCAAAGTGACCACTCGATTTAACGACCCCTTGAGTCAGTCCGAAGGGGGATCGTTAAGTCGAGGGTTGACTGTATTATTATTTTTTTTTTAGTTGATTCCCATAGAACTACACACAAAATTTTTGCTCTCAATGGTTGCAGTCTTTGATGTAGTCTCACTTAAAACTATTATTCTATCATTCCTTCTAACTCATTTAATTTCAGCCACAAAACTTTGGTTTTAATGAAGCAACATTACATGGTCAGAATATTAACACACGCATTGCCGCTGGATTTCTCCCAACAAAGCGTAGGCCTTTCACTTTTTCGGATCCTCAAGTCTTTTGTAAAAACTCTAATTTTCCAGATATGATATATTCGTTGAGTGTCATCGTCTCGCTGGATCATGGTTTCAAAGAAGAAGTAGAGAGAGATATCGCTCCATTCATTCAAACGCACATTAAAGTGGGTTCCTTCCCACATTTCTTGTTCTATTTCTGTGACTTTCAGACAATGATGGCGAATATGTTGGAGTCGGTATGCTATTGTTGATTCTTTCTTATGGTTTCACGTCGATTTTTACGTCTTTCAAGGTTCTGAAGATGTCAAGGAGCTTTGTTTGCACTGAATCTGGTTTCACTCATTCCTTTGGAATTCAAAAGTTGAATACACGTATGGAGTAAGTCAGTGATTTTGATTTTGCTGTCGGTCGATTTGGCTCTTCAGGACAAATCTTGCTGGTCAGAGTGCTTCTTCTGGTGCTCTACCAATATGTCTTCCAGCTAAAGAGGCAATAAATTCTGAAGACTTATTGGACTGTCTTGACGTGAGCGCTGTTTTTTAAAACTTTTTATTCTTCCAGTTAAAATCACAAACGGTTCTCCTTTTCAGTTAAATTCAGCTCTTGTTCCTCATACGGCTCTACGCGATCGCCTTGTCAAACGGCTGGAAAACATTGATACTTCGTCTAGGATGTCTTTGACTGGTGGTAAAACATCTTGCAAAAAAGAAGAAGAACCGTGAATATCTGCAATTTTCGAAAGTGATTTTAATTTTGTGTACAGGAAAATGTTGTTGTGTTGCAAATAGACGCTAGTTTGGTTGAAGGTTGTCAAATGAAAGGATGTCTGGTAGACCCTAGTTTGGTAGTATGTGTACGAGGCGTGAAGTCGAGGATGGCGCGCTTTATTTGCACTTTGTGGGTCGTTTTTTGCATAAGGCGTTTTTAGGAATAATTTTTACAAGAGATATGCCAAAAGTGATGTATTGAACAATTAAATCTAAGCAGTGCAGCACTAGGTTAATTTGCAGCGACCAAATACAAAAATTGCAAATAAACAGATTACAAACACAACATGAGTCTGGAAGAGTGAGGAGCATCTCCTCTTGAGTTCCTATTTCCCAAGACTGGCCGGTTGACCCACTGGCTGGCTACTGGGTGCCTAAAGGGAATTGGTTTAAGAACAATAACGGAAACGCCTCAAAAAGTGTATTAAGAGTGCGAAATCTGCACTGATGCGACTGAAACCAAGACTTTGCCATACGTACAGCTTCCTTAAATGCGGATAGGGGATTTCCAGGAGAGAATTACTGCAAACAATCGCACGTAGGTGATCACATAACCACTCAAATAGAGAAATCAAAAACCAATGTAGTTTCATTGTACAAACAGCCATCGTTTCGCAAATGAAAAAATCAAAAATCGATAAAGGTTCATTGAATAAAAATGTTTTTTCAAGAGTAAGTGATCGAAATTTATTAGTGAGCAATATAAAAGCGGCGTCGCTTTCTAGAGCCACATCTTGTTTAACTCATATTACTTGTAAGTTGGCTAATTTCTCTGAATATAGCTCTGAATATACATTCGTCGTTTGATTTAACGGACGCCAAAAAATTTGGATCCATAGTTGGCTCCGACCATTTTTTTACCTCAATTTTTGACATCTTTTGCCAATTTTGATATTTGCAAAATTGGCCAAAGATGTCAGAAATTGAGGTAAAAAAATGGTCGGACCCAACTGTAGAACGAACTTTTTGGGCGTCTGTTAAATCGAGCGTTGATTGGGCTGTACACCATAATTTACGCAAAAATTTGTTACGAGGTACATTTGTTACGCGGTCACTTTGTTACGCCACAAAAATTTGCATGTACTCATTTACAGTAATCATTTTTAAAAGGATTTCTTTATTCTGAGACATCCGGGTAGACATGAAAAACATCAGAAATCCAAATCTGAAAACAGAATTTCAAGAAGAGGTTTAGTTGTTGAGATATGATCAAAACTAGGAGAAAAAAAGATAAAAGCTAAGTTTGTAGCTGGCTATGATCATATCTCAGCAAGCAAGCCTCTTTTTAAAATTATTATCTTTCCACATTTGAATTCTTGAGGTCTTTTTGCCTACCATGGTGCCTCAGAATGAAAAAATCACTTTAAAAAATGAGTACTGTAAATGAATACGTGCAAATTGTTGTGGCGTAACAAAGTGACAGCGTAACAAATGTACCTCGTAACAAATTTTCTTGTAAATTGTGGTGTACAGCCCGTTGACTACATAGTTCGCAAAATCTACAAATTTGTAGAAAGCTACAAAAATCCTTGGAGTTTTGTTCAAAAAAAAATCTACAAAATCTATTAAGGCTATTAAGCTATTAATTAGGCTATTAAGCACAAAAAGACATATCAACAAAAATCTACAAAATTTTTGTAGAAATTTTGTAGATTTTGAAAATAAATTCTCGTTTGAAATCATTTTCTAGATTCTACAAACTTGTAGATTTTGCGAAGTATGGTTGACTGTAGCTCTAAATATAGCATCAGAATAATTTTCATTTTTCCAGATATTTAAATTTTTAAAACGGCTAAAATGAAAATGTTACTGGTTGTGCTTGCAACGCTGTTATTATCTCTGTGTAGCTGTGATAGTAAGTCTGACTCTACTAGATTACCGCATTTACTTTATTAAGCGGGCATGCCCGCTTATTTTTCGACCCTTTGCTAGGGGGTCTGCTTATTAGAGGGTGCGCGCTCATTAGAGGGTGCCCGCTTAATTTTCGGCCTTTTCTCGTATCATAATTCAAATGTTATTGGGAAACACTAGAGCTGAAAATTAGAACAGAGATTACTAAAGGCCAGAGCTAGAAGACGACAGCAAAGACAGAGAAGAGAGCTATAGTTTTTAACCGAATGCTACTGGATTCTACGTCAAGAAGTGGCTTTAAATACATAAATTTTACTTGGGCTAAAACCTTAGGCAACCTTTTCTTTTGTTCAAATTTCAGCTTTCGAACGGTCGTTCCATATCTAAAACACTTTTTTTCACGTTTCAAGACCTAATATTTCTTAAAAAAGGCTCAAAACATTAAATGGTTGTATGGAGGGTCTCTTCTTTGGAATTTACTTGAGGACCAACTAAAAAAGTGTAGGGTGTTGTTATATCGGGGAAGTGGTATGCTAAACATTTAAATTTAATTTTATTCAGTTTCATTCCAAATCAAGCAGGTTGGTGATGCCTTCCACTTTATGGCTGGCGACACAGCATATGGTGTTCTAGAATTTTATGAGCCTTATAAATATGGTAAAATTATGCACGTAAATTACTGTCGTGCGATCAAATACGACGGACATGTATCAGTGGAAAGCCAAAATATAGCTGCTGCTTTAATCGAACACTTTGAAAATTATTGTAGAAAGATTCAAATTAAAACCATTTATATAACTGATTATGGCGTTATCAACGGAATTTCGCCTGATGCAGAGATGATGGAAAGTGTTTTCAAAGAATATGAAAGCATGGGATATACTAGAGCAGATGGTATGGGACTGAAAAAGACGTTGTAAACAGTCCTATTCAAATGCATTCGACACCGGACAAATAGATAGGAAAGACTTTTGAGGTTTTACATCTCAATTTTTAGCAGAGCGAGTAGTAATTTTTCTTATCAATCATTGTAATCCATTTGGTCGAGCTGCATCATCTCCACTTTACACATTTCCTAGAACGCCTTAAACAAAAAGTCACTGGTATTTTCGACCGTAAAATTAGACTGAATTTTTTGTGTAAGTTCTTTTCAAAGCATCTGTAAAACTGATTTGATAAAGTCTGACAAACGGCATCTCAAGAATTAATACTCGAAATGGCCCAAAGTTAAATTCCCCGTTAAATTAGTCATTTATCGTGTTTTCTTTAATTACAAAATACGGTTAAGTGCGTGCAGTTGACTCTGCAGTTACTTAACTTTGAACTAAAGATGGTCTCTAGTAGAGACCATCTTGCCGCAGCCGCATAGCCGCAACTAGGTAAAAAACCGTCCCTACTCTCTACTTTTTATTTCTCCGTATAATTTTCATTTTGTAAAAAGGATATGATAGAGCGTGCCCACTGCCACCTCGCATTTTTTACAGAATCATAATAACGTGGAAAAATAAATAGTTATGGCTTTTCAAAACTTTTAAAATAATTAGCTGTAACTGATAACAACTAATAGTTATTAATTAACTATAAATAACTGGGTACTACTGTGTTATTAAGACGTAGGGCTACACGTTGAAAAACAAATTTGGAAAAGATTGTTGAAAAACAGGTGCGATTTAATCAAGTTTTAAAAATTTGACACGGTAAATGACTTAATTTGACCGGTTAAATTCTTTATAACCTATCAAAAATTGTATTTAGTCTGCTAAAGATTTCGATATTAAACCTCCAGAGTTTTTCCGATCTACTTTTCCGGTTTCCTTTTTTGTAAACAATTACCCACAATGTTACCAGTGCATTTTTTGATCAAGTATTACAGTAAATAGGTTTAATAAAGTATAATAAAGTATCTGTAATTGTTGTTCTCAAGTGTTGCAAAATAGCTCAAACTGACCAACACTTCAGCTCACTAACTCTGCTAACAATGTTTTTATTGAGTTTTTGACTCTACTACAGTATCTACCAAATTGCAATCAATATATTAGACAAGCAATTTACCTACACGCTACATTACTAAATCTGCCAAACAATTAATTGGTCAATAGTCCAGTTGGAGTACAGGGTCTTTCAAAATCCTTCTTTTATTACTAGTCTTTTCCATGACAACACAGATCTCAAAAAACGTGCAGAAATACTAGAAGAATAAGAAAAGGTTCTATATCAAATTTATATAGTAATAAATTACTGAAAAGATGTCTCATTTATTTTCAAAAGTAGTATGACGAAGAATTCATTTTGGGGGTTTTGTGGTCTTCAGGTTTTCGCAAAATTTTGGGTCAGTGTTTATCAAATTCCCCAGGGCGGATTTCGCCTTAGCGTTTTACCTCCAAATCATACCAGGTTAGGTGAGGGTCCTGACCTGTTTCTATCTCTATTTAATACTTTCAACTTTTTTCATCGCCATTTCAAAAGACATTGTGAGCTTTCTGCTTCCATTTTCAGCGTTTCCTCCATCCTTAAGTGCAGCCATAATATTGACCAAAAAAAGACTGGCTGGAGGTCTTTTGTTTGCTGGTCTATTCTTTAAATTTGCAATTCATTGGCTTAGGTAGGAGTAGAGCACTTTCGGCAAAAAGCGTTTTTCCACATATTAAAGCACATTTTTTTGAATGTTTTGAGCGTAAAAACGCACAAAAAGGGATCAAAACAGCATTTTGGGAAGGCTCGGGATGCCGAAGTCCAACTCAAATATGCAATATGTTGGGTATCCAGGTACCCTCCAGATTTGGTCTAACTTGGTCTTCCAAAACAAACCAAGTCCAATTTTTGACGTCAATTGAAAAAGGTTTGCGCAACTTTTCTTCCTGCTTTTTTTTTATATTTTACCATTGCTTTTGTGTGTGTGCTAGTTATTCTGGTAATTAAACAGCAGCAATAATGTTGAGAAACCAGAAATCTTATGGCTTTTCGCTGCAATTCAATTGCATAATATTGGAATGGAAAAAGCCGATGTAATTGTTTATAGCCAGCATTTTTTTCTTTGTTCCTCTGCTTCTCTTTGTCTTTTTTCAGTATAACTTATAACTTGTTTGTAAGTGCGCTTTTTGGAGAGTAAAAAGTGTGAAGCTTTCGAGGTTTAATGCGACATTTTTTTACGCCGAAAAAATATTTTATAAACATCACTTCGCGATGAAACTTCGCTAGCGATTAAATAAAAAGACTTTTTGGACAAAAAGTATCGCAGATTTAGCGGAGTGAACGGACTGAGACGACACTGCTGTCTCCACACAACAAACAACTTTTTTGCTTCTCACAGCTCGGGGCCAGTCACCTCCACGCAAATGATTTCCCTTCCTATCTTTGTTGAGCAGAAAAAAGATTGTCTTTAAGATTTTGTAGAGCAAAAAGGTTGGATGATGGGAAATATTTTGATGGTATGTCGGGCAATCTTCTTTGGTATTTCTAACAAAAAAATAAATAGTTGTGATCTTTGATACGGTAAACAAAGAGATATTTAGCCTTTTTTTTTATTAAATTTCGCTACGCTGCAAAAAGGCTTGCTATTTGGCTGTCTTATAAGTTCGTTTGTTTACCATTTACCTCGTTAACTATTTCTATAGTTAACCATGCTTACAGTTAACTATTTCTATAGTTAACAATGCTTACAGTTAACTATTTCTATAGTGAAGCATTCCCATACTTAATCATTCCTATAGTTCACTCCAAAACAGGTGCCATCTACAACCGACCTTTTCAGTCTTATTCCCAT
The DNA here is from genome assembly GCA_000981365.1 of Subanguina moxae. NCBI lineage: Eukaryota > Metazoa > Nematoda > Chromadorea > Rhabditida > Anguinidae > Subanguina > Subanguina moxae. The sequence goes on from BBSZ01014463.1 coordinate 36,282, forward strand.
ACAGCAAAGTACCCCATCATTCATACATCTCTAGACTCGACTTGCTTAATTAGCTTATTAAAGGAATGTGAAATGTGCATTGTGACCACCCTTACTCATCTTGCTTGACCCCACTTCCATTCTGATCACTACCTCCCACCTTGATTCTGGCAGCCTTATAATATTAAGTTAAAAAGATTAGTCGTCTGTCGTTTTACTCTTTGCGAACAATTTAATGATAATAAAAACCTGTTATGAGACTAAAATCCCTGTTTTTACACGGAAATTTGGTGTTTTCGCCGTATTGAATTTAGCTATCCTCTGCCGCCAATAAATAACCTCATCTATATTGTCTTGAGCAGTCTATATGAGGCGGTGGCATCTTTTTTTTTTCCTTTTCCCTGCTCTAATCCCTGTTGAGATTTCATCTATCTCCACAACAACGACTGTTTTGTTTAAATCGACTTTTTTCGCTGCCTTTCACTGCCACTGTTCTTTTTCCATAAAAAAAATTCATTTGTTGGACATCTTTCGTGTTCAAACTCCGTCGAATAGTGATTCAGCCATCTTTTCCGACTTTTTGCTGGTTGAAATCATAAATTTGTAATATTTTTTGCACTTTAGTCGGTTTTAAAATGGCAGCATGCTCAAAACTTTTATTTTTGTACATATTCATTGCCGAAATTCCGATTTTCTTCATGGCTGTATTTAGATGTATAAATTTACATTATATTTTTACTATACAAAAGTCACCTTCACAATCGACTGTTCAACTAAAACAATTTTTCTGCAAAGATGCACACAATTATTTTTCAAAAATAGAAGAAGGGAGGAGGAGCAACTGGAACAAACAACAATAAAATCTTCCTCCTCCTTCTATTTGCCTATCGATCGAGGAAAGAGTACAAAAGTCCACTCAACTCCAACTTTTCCAACACATAACATATCCCACCCAAATTGACACCATCTATAGATAGATACAAAAGATTATCTTTATCTGTCAATGGCTTTGGTGGCACAGATAGTTAAGGCTTTAGCCAGGAGATGGTAGGGACATAAGTCAGCTTGAAGAATTTATTTTATATTATGCATAAACAATTTTCAGAACCACTTTCTATCAGAAAAAATCGAGACCTCATCTTGGCAAAAACCCAGTCTCAGACCTCTCTCATTGTGGCTCTTGCCCCACAATTTTTTAAAATCTTCTGTCCACTCAAGTGGACGCAAAAAGACCAAAACATTCAGAAAGCCAGCAAGTGGTGGGTGAGCGGTGACTATCGATTTCTGCTTGACAAATCATTAACATCGATTTTTGTGTGGCTGTGCTCCTCTATGCATGCTCTCTTTCTTGTTTCTCGCTGAGTGAATGCAGTTTTCTCTAAAAAGCCAGCATCCGACGACCTAATTATGTGTTTCAAAGAAATGGATGTAGAGGTGGAGATATTTGGTCACCAGAGATTCTTGGGTGGTTGTATCCATCCACTAATGATTGCCCTCTTTGGAGGGTGTTAAGCAAAAGTGATTTATGTGGAAAATGTGCTTTTGTGAATATACTTGTTTGTGATTCGAGCAACTGCTCCCAGAAATCCGACTTTTGATCTTTTCTCTTGATTATTTCTGGCTTTTTTGTTGGCTCAGCTTTTTGGAAGTGAGTGAGCGGCTATTTTCTCGACTATTTTTGTCTGTTTCGAGGAAGTTATAAACAAATCTCAGTCTTTAGTTCATATTTTTTTGGTCATCTGGTGGAATCGCTTTGTAGCTTTGTGCAATTTTGTATTGTTTTTTTAGTTTTTGTTGGTAGAATGTGTTGTTAGAAAGTTAGAATGTTAGGATATAAAAAGATTTTGTTGCAGTGCATTAATGGAGCGCAGCTCACTTGCATATCGTTTTCAACTTTTCCTTAGCAATCCCCTATTTTTGAACTTTCCTTCTTCCTATTTTTATTAAACACTATTTTTGTGCAAAAAGACCTCGGAAATCCGAATTCAAATAAGAGACCTGGCTGCCAGAATATGATCAAAAGTAGGAAGGAAGGGTATAAAAACTAGGTTCATGGTTGGCTTTGGTCATATGACCATTTTTTGAAAAGTTCCTCTGGCAAAACCTAGTCAACTGTTCCTATAGTCAACTATTCCTATAGTCCACCATGCTTGCGGTTAACTATTTCTATAGTTAATCATTCCTATAGTTAACTATGCCTATAGTCAACCATGCTTGCGGTTAACTATTTCTATAGTTAATTATTCCTGTAATTACTCATTCCTATAGTTATCCTTTTCTGTTTTTTTTTTTAGAAAACCCCATCTTCGCAGCTAACCATTACTACGACCTTTTGTTTTTAATTTCCAATTATTTGAACATAAACATTTTTTTCCTGCAAAATAAAAAGTCCGCCAAAAATGATCAAAATAAGAAGCATGTTTTTGCCTTAAAGTATTGATTTTTTTTTGCAAAAAAAATTTAAATATATCCCATAATAAACAGTCAGTAGGTTTATTATTATTAAGCATGTCGCTCTTGTTGAAAAGTTTGTTGCAAATTTTCTATAGTCATATTCTCATTCCATTTTTGAATCACAGGACGAGAAAATAGCTTTAAGTAAGATGGGTTAATTGCTGCAAGAGGATTGGTGCTATTGCGTGAGATCATTACTGAAAAGTTGACACAAGGCCGTGGAAACGATTCTGAAAAGTTTAAGATTAAAAAGATAACCTTTATTTATTTAATAAGAAAATTATATTCCTGACTTCTTTTTGCTGTCCTATTTCTCAATTGTGTCACACAAAAGTGTTTTTGCAAGGGTCTTATTAGAAGGGTCGTTTATTTCATAACCATGTCCTAGGGGGCCAATTATTAGAGGTTATACAATAAGCATCCTATTTTGTGAGTCTGATCTATTTTTGCAGAATAATGCGCTTTTTTTTAACCCTACTGTACTTTTTTACTGATTTTTAGTGTCTTTTCTTTGTAAAAAATTGTTCAGGAAAATTAATCTCCTACCAATATTGATTAGCTAGCCACCAATAATACAAGGCAAAAAAACAACTACTAGTTGGCCAATTAGTTGCATTACCGACTGATGAAGTGCCTTGGTTGATTGGATATGGATAATGGTGAAGGCACTGATAGGAGCAGCAGCCAATTCAGGTGGGTCACTTGTTGGTAAAATGCCAGTCAGAGATGGTTTTTGTAAAAAAGTTGAACGTTTCAATAAAAGTCCTATATTTTATGGAAATTTTTTTATTTTGAGTCCTCCCGACTGGTAAAAAGACCTTAGGAATCCAAATTTAAAAACAGAATTTCAAAAAGTGGCTTAATTGTTGAGATATAAACATAGCCAGCCATGAGCCAGCCATCCTAATCTCTCCTTGTCTTGATCATATCTCAGCAACCAAGCCATCTTTCCAAATTCTGTTTTCAAATTCGGGTTTCTAAGGTCTTTTTGCTTACTCGAAGGCTTAAGAATAAATAAATTTCTTTCTACCTCAAACCTTCACGCGCTCACACCTCATTTTGAATTTAAAAGGGTCTATAATTAGGGTGCATCCAGTAAATACTATATCATAGTACTTGTCGAATTGTTTTGTATTATTATTATAAGCTTGTGGTGGGTCCTTCTTTTCTTCCGAAAACGATTTCTTAGCAGTTGGGCGGGCAGGAGAAGAGAACTCTTTTTCTCTTTTTGACAGCTGCTATTGATTAGGTCGCATTTGGCCCTCAAGGTTGCCCTTTTGCTTTAGCCGCAAAAATGCTTACTTCTAAATAACTTTTTTGATGCTGCACTGCTTTATATAATGAAGTTTACGATAGACACCAGTGGTTTTTGTTCTTGTTGCCAGATGAAATGTGGGTGGAAATTAGTGGCTTTTCATATTTATGAGATTTTAGGATGATATTTAAAGGACCGTGCCTGTTGAAGACAGTGAAAATCGCATTGAAAATCTTCTATCAATTTTGCCAAAAAAACATATACTATACAAATCAAAAATACAAAGCATTATCACTCCTTTTCCCTGCTTTTCTCTTCACCCAACCAAATCCCAACACCCACAGCCAATGAAGCAAGTGAGGCGAGTAGCACTCTGCTTCGAATTCCCCTGACCACATTCCCTTTCTCTCACCATATAAACAAAACATATAGAAAAATTATTGGCGCAAAAGGTGAGGAGAGCATGATTAATAGAGGATAAAGGGGTAAGTAAGTGGCGACTGCTTGCCAACCTCTTGTTTGCTTTGATTTGTCTTACCTGTGCTCCTCTTTTTCCTTTTTTTTTTCTCTGCGGCTGTCTGTTTTGTAATACTATTTTCTCTCTTCTGTCGGTAGTATTAAATGGTGTGTTCCCAGTGATGTTTGCTGCCGCATGAGTGTATAACGATTATTTGCTGTACATGTGTATGACTTGTTTTGATTTTTCTTGCTTTCTTGTCGTTTTTTGTACTCATTTTATGATACACAAAGAAAATTAGAGCTTATTTAGAAGTTCTTTTTTTCGTTTATTTGTTTACAGAAAATGTGATGAGGTTGGGTGGGGTGGTGACAAAATGTTTCTTTTTTCAACAAAGAGGCTAAAAATCTTAGTCGTAAAAAGACAAATTCTCTACGTTTAATGCAAATTGTTAAGCAATTGTAAATAGTAAATAGCTAACTATGAATATTAAATTAACTATGAATATTTAATTGATCAATATTTAACTATGAATATTTAATTTGAAAGAGTTAACTGTGAATAGTTAACTTAAGAGAATTAACTGTGAATAGTTAAATGAGAAAAGTCAACTGTGAATACAGGTAAATCTCGTTTTTTTTAATAATTGTCAACTAAATAAGCCAACACTAAAAACCCATCTAAAAATTCTAGTTTCAGTTCAGATTTCAATTTAAGCCGAAAACTGCGCTTCTAGAAAATCGAAAAACATGCTTCAAAATTACTTTTAAAAATAGCAAATTTTTGACTACTTCAAATCCGACACCCCTTTTGGTTATTTCTTGTAACCTTATGTTTATGCTATCGGACTTTCTATGAAAAGGATCCCATCTAGTGGCCCAAACAAACGTTTTTATAACCCAAGAAACCTTTATGTATATTTTTTTGGCTAACACGTTGCCTGAAAGACAATGTCCAGTTCAAGATTGCAATGGCTCTTATTTCTCCGCTGGCTAGAGGCCGTCTCAAACCTTGCTTTATTTATAGTATAAATTTTATACCCTGTTATGTAGACTTAAAAAACAACCAGTTCTCTGTTTTTTTAAGACTTTAATCAGATAGACAGTTTTTTATTACCACTTAAAAGGTCAAGCAAAAATTGTTATCTAAATGATGCGAGTAATTTTTCTCTCCTTTTCTCTCTTATTTTTTCCCTATCTCCTAAAAAAATTGTTTGCTAATGTAATCTATACTCGAAAACCCGTGAATGTCAAACATTTTAGTCCACTCTTATGCTCATTGATGAAAAAATTTAAATTAAATCTCTAATTGGCAGGTTCGGAAGGGTACATTGGTGTAGGAACATCAATAACTTGGCAGGAGCGAGCGACTGATTGTGAAACACTTCCGCCTTCCGACTGTGAGCTGGGTGGGAGCAGTGACCTTCAGGAAGCGCCGCAGGAGCTCTCTTCTATTCTGTTAAAAATGGAGGAACTCAACAAGTCAGTACTTTTTTCTGTCTAATCCGAAGCACTAAGTCACATAGTTGAACCTCAACTTTTTGTCAAATCGCATTTATCTCAAATTGCAGACTTAATGAAGCGGATGCAAGAAGTGTGACATCCAAAACATCCAAGATTTCCGCGTCTTCCTCCAGCTCGAATACAGGCCGAAGCGGGTCTCCAGCTAGATCAGCAGCCAGAACAGAAAGTTGTCACAATTCCATGGATCAGGCAGAATCAGTGAATGTTGTTGGAGACAGTGGTGTTGGCGATGTCGCTTCTTCGGGCCGCCATGACGACAGTTGCCAGCCGGAGGAGGACGACAATGAAGTGGACTTGTGGACTGTTTGGGGCAATCTGATCAAGTCTTGGGAGTCAGAAATGAAGCGAAGGCCCAATTGTGTCAAGGTGACTTATCTAAACGTTTTTATCTACAATTAGCAAGAGTTGACTGGCTCATTTTCAAAATTTTCCGTCTTTATTGTCAATGGAGAGTGGATGAGGGAGGAAATGGAAAGGGGAGAATAAACTTTAGGGTTGCCACGACTCCGCCTAAAATGGACATTGTTTTGGCATCTAAAGTATAATATGACCTATATATTAATCATTTGTTGTGGCAACTTTTGTAAAAGCTTGCTCGATTCTTTCCTGGAGATCTGGCTGCGTTCCATCCGTGCCCCCATAGAAAAAAGTCGCACGGAGTCAAATCAGGCGAGTAGATGGGCCATGGGAATTCTACCGATCCGCGACCCATCCATCTGCCAGAGAAATTGCTGTCGAGCCAATTGTGCACCCTTCTGTCTCAATGAAGTGGAACGTCATCTCGCATTAAGAGCAACTCGTTGAATACCGACCATTGTAGAATTCGTCTGGGAGAAGAGTCAGATATGAAACAGCATTCACATGGCCATCGATGCAGATTGGCTCGACTACTCCTTTCTTTCCGATAGCTGCTCACACAGTTATCTTCGGTAAATGACTGGAGCGACGCATAGAATCCCAAGGGTTTTCGAGTATATTATGGGTTTTCGAAGCTGCAATTTGAGGCCTAAATTTTGAAAGGCTCCTAAAGCAAGGTGTATTTACTTATTATATTCCAGGAGCTAGTGAGAAGAGGAGTTCCTCAACACTTTAGAACAATAGCTTGGCAACTTCTGAGCAACGCGAAATCGCAGCAAATCCACGATCTGTACACGGAATACCTGAGGCTATCCTCACCCTACGAAAAAGTCATTTTACGTGATATTCCAAGGTAATTATTAGGAATTTTAAATTATTTCTATGAAAATATTTACGTATTCCTAGAACCTACCCCGAATTGGAGTTCTTCAAGGATGGTGGCAAAGGTCAGCAGTCACTCTTCAATGTCATTAAGTAGGTTTTTGGAAGACCGAATAGTTGAGTAGTAATCTCTTGAGTGTTCAGATGCTACTCAATCCATGACCGTGAAGTTGGCTATTGTCAGTCAGTACTACTTGTTAGTTCCTCTCAAAACGACCCATGTAGTTAAAAAGACCTGTTGAGTCCGACTTTGGGTGTAGAATTGCCACTAGAGGCTTAGCGTTTGTGATATGAGCGCATTTGCCCCACTCAATTTTCAATAAATAGGAGCTTCTTAGGGTTTAATGCCAGAATCCAGAACATGGTATTGTGACCTCAATTAAAAAAAGGTCAAAACCACGTTCAAGGTGGAGTCCGAGTACCGACATTTGGCCGGGTTTTAATTGAGGGGTGGGCGTGCCTCTTGGCTACCCCTTGGATGCTTAGGTATCAGGGGTTGATTGTGTAATTTGTTAGTTGCAAGCATCTCTTTCCGCATTCAAATTTGATTTTTCTTAAGTTTACAGAGGTTCCGCTTTCATTGTTGGTCAACTTCTACTGCAGGTTGGCTTGATTGCATTTTCCTGTAACAAATTGTAAACTTAGCCGTAAGAGTTTCAGATGCCAGAGGAAGAGGCATTTTGTAACAATTCGTCTGGTCATTCATAAACTTTGAAAATATTTTAACAACTTCAGCTGTGTTTGTCCGCCTCATGGAGCACTACCGACTCAGAGAGCTGTACAAGCCGACTATGACACAGGTGGGTTTTCTTCGGCCCACTAGCGCAATTGGTTGAGACACCATGCTAGCAAGCCGTTTTTGCGGAGTTTTCAAATACATGCAGCTGACTAATGAAAATTTAGCTGGGCTTGTGCATGTTCCAACTGGAGGTGATTGTGCAGGAACAGATGCCAGACTTGTACATGCATTTTAACAACATGTAAGCTGTATTCCTACTTCAAAATTTGGCTTCCAGTTATGTTTCCAGCCAGTTATTGGCTTGAGGCTGAGTAATCGAGCTTGTAAACAAACCTAATCGGTCCTTAAACCCACCAACCACTCTATTTGACTTTTCCAGGGGCTTCGACACTAGCATGTATGCAAGCAGTTGGTTTCTGGTATGTTTCTGACACGGTTTGAGAAGCCCTTTTGATAACATTTTCATTTTCAGACACTGTTCACAACTACTCTTTCGTTGGATTTGGCCAACAGGATTATGGATCTTTTCCTGGTCGATGTGAGTTTCCATATAGGTAGTTGCATTTGCATCGTTGGGACAGTCAATTTCAGGGAATGGATGCCATCTTTCGGTTAGCTCTTGCTATTCTCCAGCAATCCAGGATAGAGCTGTTGAAGTTGGACATGGAAGGCATGCTCAAGGTTGTTTATGGTCACCCTCCAAATGACCGGTGGTCTATTCTAATTTTGGAGACATTTTGGTAGCAAACCAAGCACAAAAATTTTTAAATTTTGACCAGTTTTTCCTTCACATTCTTCTGTTCAGTGTAGATTCTGGAGCTGTGTAATCTCAACTACTCTATTTCAGTACTTTCAACGAGACATCAAAGAGCTGTATGAAAATGACCACGACCTCTTATTCACAGTCGCAGCTCGAGTCATGCTCAATGCTAAGCGAATGAAAAGGTATTTTGTTGTGCCACAGCTTCCGTATTCAATAATATACCATGCATCATTTTGACTAAGAGCGTTGGCCATCTTTTTTTCCAAATGTTTGAAGGAATTGTGTTTTCATTCTTAAGCCTCCTAAAACCTATTTTTGCGATAATATTGGACTCCCAGCAGTCAAAAAACCTTCTCAAGAATTTGAATGTGGAAACAAAATTTTAAAATATTGCTTGCTTGCCGTGATATAACTGCAAGTAGGGTGGTCGCTGTTCCGAAATGTCGGCATACCCTTTTCTGGTTATAGCTCAGGAACTGAAGACCTTTTTTTAGTTTTTATTTCAAATTCTCGAATGCTGAGAGTCCTCAAAATAAAAATATTATCCAAAAATACGTACCAGGGGAGTTTCAGAAACAAAAACAAAAACTTTAAAAGAAATGGTACTTTTATTTTTTTTCTACTAAAAATATCGAAAATTCAGAAAAAAAAAGCATGGTCAATTGTCTTTTTACCGAAACCTGTGACTCTAATTTAGGCTGGAGAAAGACTATCTGGCCAAACGCAGCAAAGAACAAGAGGAAGCCATAGAGTTGAGGGTCAGTGCTTTTCATGATTATAAAACAATTTTTTTTTTATCAAAATGGGAAAATAATAGAGAGTAAAGAGGCTCGATAAAACAGGAAGAGATATATTTGAAGTGCATTAAGAGGATCCCGCTTCCTTCAACAAAAACACAAAGACTTGTTTCCCCTCTTCCTCTAAATTTTATAAGACGAATTTTTAATGGATTTTGCAAGACCACATTATTCCAGCTATGTGGAGTTTTGAATAAATTATTTTTTGTTTTAAACCAGCTGAATTTTGACTCTGAGACCATCCTTCTCCGCTAAAAGGCCTACGATTTGGTTCTCTCTTTTTTTTGTTTTGACCCAACATCTGCTAATACATAGTACTTTTGGGATTTTCCATTTCTCAGATTTCGGCCTATCTGTTTTTTCATTATAGAAATTTAAATATATTTCAAAAATCGTAAGAATGCTAACTTCTTTCATGGTTATTTGCAAATGTAATAGCAACTCTAAAAGAGTTGCTATAAAATGTATGAAATTGCTGTTGTTTGCTCAATGATTAATCATATATTTCTTCTTGTGGTAAGTCTTTTCCTCTTCCTTATTTTTTACTTCAAACAAAAAACCGCTTGAATATGTTCCATTGCTAACACCGTGGCTTGAATAATTCCTTTTTTTATGATCATCTTGTTCACGCACCTTCCTGTAATTGTTTGGTTCAAACAAATTAGGTACACACACAACTGCGTAAAACCACCTTTTTCCAATAAAGCAAAGGCAGGCGAAGCAACAAAACTAGGTGGTGACTGTGTGGAAATAACTGGTGTTCTTCCTCTTTTCTTTTCTTCAAATCAATTAGTCCTTTTTTGAACTGTTATCTTAGTTGTTACGTAAATTTGTTTAAGAATAAGTTCTATGCATTAGCTTTGAATCGATTTTTTTATTTATTTTAGACTTAAATTGTTGAGGTCCGAATTCGCTTAGGAGCTCATTTTTCGATAGTAGGAATAGTGAACTGTGGGAGCGGTGAACTGTAGGAATGGTTGACTGTAAAGATTATTGACTGTAAGAATGGTGAACTGTAAGAACGGTTGACTGTAGACATTATTGACTCTAATCATAACTGACTAGGAATGGTTAATTTCATAAATGCTTTGTGGTGCCAATTCAATTTTTTGCGGTCCATTTTCTAGGATTTTTTGAGTGTGAGGATCATATTGGAGTCGTATAATTATTTCAGCTATTTATTTTCATGATGAGATGTAGCGCATTCAAACAATTTTCATGCCGACGATAAACGTGGGCGTGCTTCTTTCAGGGGGAAATATTTCCCGTCGGTCTTGATGCTGGCATGGTGTTTTGGAACCTCTCAATTATTTAAACTTATATGTACATGACCACTTAAAATGAAACCTTAAATCTCAACTAAATTCTGAATGATCGTGTATCTATGAACTGACACATTTAACACATTCAGACACACTGTCAACATTATTACCAGCAAAAAAGATGTACCTTGAATAATTCATATAATTGAATAATAGGAATAATTGAATAATATGAATAACTAAAAAATTATAGCTCTTTTTTTAATATTTTTATTTCACCTGGTCCAACTTCAACGTTGAACATGTTGAAAATTTGTGCTTTTGTTCTCTTTATTTCAATCTATGGAATCAAAACTTTCTGTTCTTTTTATTTGTTTGTGTAACTGTCTCTCTCCCGGATGAGGATGTATCCCCTCTTTTATATGTCTCTAATTTCACTGCCATTATTATGTAGGATCTGCCCTTTGCAGCAAAAGAGACTTACACCAAAAGAGGACATCCCCCTAATGACTTGGGTGGATCTAGTGTTACAGCCAGCCGGCTGGAGTATCCACTCATAATCCGGTCTCTCTATCCGCGAGAGGTCATATTATGTGGCGACTGCTCTTTTGTATTCTTTCTTTCACTATTTATTGCTTCGAATATTAAAAATACAGAAATAATTTCTTATTTTTTCGCCAAAAATGATTGGCCGACGGAGAACTATGTGTCGCCGGTTTAGATGGACCCAAAAGGTGATTTGAAGTGTTATTTTGAAAATACTAATTTTTGCACTGAAATTATAGTTGAACATATAGTTAATTTTTATTATCCACAGCATACAGTTAAATATAATGGCAGTTAACTATATTACATATTAACTATGTTACAATAATTACAGCAGAAAAAACTAAATTTCATTTTTCTAATCCCAATTTTATATAATTTTGTTTTGAATGACCACTCAAAATGTAGCTGTTAACTTTTTCTAGTTGTTAACTATATTGAATGGTCAAAGATAAAGACAGTTCACGGCATTATGGCAAAATTAATTGTAACGAGCGCTTAACTGTCTAGAAATTGATCGTAGAAGGTAGGTAGATTTACTGTAGGAGAGTAAAATCTATGATAGGGTTAACTATATCAAAGTTAGGTGTACGGACGTCCAGTGTTTTAACTGTAAGGCTAATTAACTATGTAAAATTCATCTATGCTATATAGTTAATTTAACAAGACAACTATAAGGGTGGATCAATTTTGGATAAGTTAACGGTATGGAAATAAGACTAGAAAAAAAATCCATTACAAAAGACTACGAAACCTACGAAAGAAATACCATTAAGAAAGGCTAGATGGCTCCTGCCCTGCGGTAAACTATAGTAATGGCAAACTGTAAGAAAATAGTTAATTTGCGTCGAATAGAAACTATTTAACTATTAAACACAGCGTACAGTTAACTATATTTTTACAATAATTACAGTAGAAAAAACTAAATTTGAAAAAAAAACTTCCTGTTTTCCACCAATCCAAATGCCCCATTTTTAGCGACTTCGCACAGAGAACCGGTTGTTGAGGCAGAGAATTGAATACCTGGAGCAAGAGTCTTCCGCCCTAGCTGACCGCCTAATCAGAGGTCAGGTAGACTTGGCTCAGCAGGCTGACAACTGTCTAAGTGTGTCCCATGAACTCAACGTGTTGAGGGACATAAACTCAGATGCTCATAGAAGGCTGGAGGATGCCTACGAAACCATTCGAGAGTTGAGTGGAGGAGGAGAGGAAGGCAAGCAGTTGGTGGACACAGCCGTCCAAGTGGACGATACCAGCATGGTATTGTACAAGAATTTTGTAAATTTACTCGACTCTACTTCCAGATCGAACATATCCACTCCCTCCAACAAGAGCTTATTGAGACACACAGCAAGAAGTCTGATCTGGAAAATAGTGTCAGGGAAATGAAGCTCAGAATACATGTAGGTTTTTAAAGGCCAAGATTTTTTAGGCAAATTTGGATTTCAATGATTTCGTCAGTAGCCACTACCAATAACATAAAATTTCCATACATATTGGAAAAAATAAGGTTTTCGTTTAATAGTTAAATTTCGGTGTTCCGGCGGTTTTATGGAAAAGTGGTGACAAGTGATATCACTTTATTTGCCCGGTTTAATCTGTATAAAAATTATCAAAAGTTGGTTTTGACGCTTCCTTGACCCTCAATTTAGGAGCTTGAGTCCGCCAACAAACGCTTGAAGGAGTCCTCCCCCGATGGTGGAATAGCTGTCATTCAAGAAGAACTAGTACGGGTCAAAATGCGGGAAGCAGAAGCCTCTTTATCACTCAAAGAGATGCGGCAGAGGTTGTCCGAGATGGAGCAGCAGTGGACGGTAAAGCAAAAAATAATTACTTGAAACAATTTCTCCACCAAAAGTATTCAGAAATACATGGAGTGTCGTGCTCAAGCAGTCCTACACAGTCAGTCCATGCAAAAGCTCTCCTTCACCGAGTCCAATGGCA
>BBSZ01014470.1:2732-16493 GCA_000981365.1 Subanguina moxae
AAGTTACCACCCAATTTATAGCTAAAACAATAAGTTACAATTTAAGTGGTAACTTGCTTGGGAGTTATCTCCAAAAAGTAGGTTGAAAACACAATGCCAAAAACACAATTTTGAATTAGGGGGTGTGGCTCTACAGGGTGTTTCAAAATTTTCTAACATTTTTAAAGGGCTGTTAGAAAAATTTGAAACACCCTGTATTAGAGAGTAAATTTAATTCATCCAAATTTTTGCAGCATCAAATATGCAAGCTTGATACCGAGGAAATCATCCCATCCGTATGTATATCCTAGTAGCTATTATTAGTGATGGGCATATCCTAGTTATATCTCGTCACTACTTCCTTGTTCTGAGAGTGGGTAATTTACTAAACGTAGTGGCCATTTCTCAAGTCACTTCTCCAGAGTCTCACCCTTATCCTCCATCACCCGTCACCACCATGGTAGTCAGAAACACTACTATTGAAAGTTGATCATTCCATCCGTGCCCGAATCCCATCCGTATTTCGATTTTCAAAAAGTTTATGACAAAAACGAATAGCCCGACAAATTTGCCCCTTGCCTCAGATTAAAAAATGGTTAGATACCACAAAGTTGACTCCACTGTTCCAGAACTTAAAATAATTAAATTTTTGATTTAATACTGACAATAGATAAAACTTCTTGAGGATTCAAATTGGAAGAGTCAACTCGAGCAACTAAAAATGCTTCTCATTCTCAGGCGATTCATCAATAATTTTCATTTACCGTTTGGAGTGACACGGAGCATAAAATTTCGGTAAAGTTGTCCAAAAGTAGAAGCTTGATTGTGAATAATTTTCAAACAGTTGCTTTCGCTCATAGACACAATGTGCTTTTTCACAGATACTAAAATCATTTTATGCAATATGGGCTGCTTGCGCTATTGGAAAGTAGCTCACAAGTATTGTCCAGATTGTTCCCAACAATTTCTTTCAAATGCTTTGACTGAGCAAAAGGAGCTATTAGATCGCATAGTTCTCGGCACAATTCTAGTCGTTTTTCTTTCTTCGGCTTTCCAGTGAGTATGTCGCAACCTGTAAAACAAAAGTGAATAATCGGAGTATATGATGACCTCCCAAAATGGCCTAATATTAAATTTCTTCGCTGTTTTGAGCTCTGATGTGCTTTAAAACTTTTACGGCTTAACCAACTGACAATTCGGTACTGACACCAGATTCGGAAATTCAGCTCTGGATGTCAACTACATTTTCGAGTATGGCGTCAGTACCGAATCGCCTGTTTGGTTTAGCTGTAAAAGTCATTGACTACCGACTGTCGTGATAAAGCCGAGAAGCGGATTAGTAGAGGATGCCATAAAACCTCTGATAAAGCCTCGGGGGGCATTATTTTTCGACCCCTCTCCAGGGGAGGGCATTATTAGAGGGGAGGGAATTATTTTTCGATCCTAAAAATCGCCTCCATGAAATCATATTTTCTAGCCCCATCTTTTCCATTTGCCTCAGTCTTCACCTCATCACTATCCTTCATTTTTTCCAGCGTCAAGATGTATAGCGGCGTAAAGATGTCTAACCACCGTTCTCAAGGAACTTCGTATTGAAGCCGCCTACATTCCAGGAGGTTGCATGAAGGTTATTCGGGTGAGTTCATTCATTTACTCTTTTCAACCTATCATTTTCTTCTTTTATTCTTTAAGGCTCCGAACGTCTCATGGAACAAACCATTCAAGGAAAGAATCCGTCACTACTATAATTTATGGATGCTCAACGGTGATCGGCGAGAGTGGACGGCAGCTGGCAACCCGAAGACCCCAGCACTAGAGATTGTCCTCAAATGGATTCAAAAGGCATAGGAAGAACTGTCTAAAGATGTCATTATAAATTGAAGGTTTGCATTTAGCATTGAATTCCAATATGTTCTACGAGAAGTAATACTCCTTGCTTTAGCTTGTGCTCTTACAACACCCATCGACGGCTCCGGAGACAATAGAATAGATTGCTCCAAACTAGACGGACCGATCGGAGCGAAGGGACTGCCCACTCTTCGAGAAGTAAGGGCCAAGAATCAATTAAGAGATGTGCGCAACGACCACGAAGAGGCTGGTGTATCAGATGATGAAGAGGAAGTGGATCTTGTAGGCGTCAACGAGCATGAGGATTTCATCTTTGTTTGAATGTTTGTTTGTTTATTGTTCATTTAGCGAATAAAATTTTGTATCCGACATCTTTTGAGTGGGCATTATTAAAAAGGAGAGCATTACTAGAGGTTTTACGGTATACGGTATATGACTGTCTTTCGATCTACCTTCATCTTCTTCAGTAACTTCGCCGGACAATGCCTCTAGCTTCATTTCAGCTCCACTTTGCCCTCTTGTTTCATAGCGAGTGCCCTGAAATATGATCTTTGTGGCATTGACACCTTCGAAAAATTTTGTAGAATTACGGAAAGTATAATTTTGTTCAAGAATTTCCTGGGTGTCGGTAAATTCTCTGGCAAATTACAGTCCAACTAAATTATATGACCTTTTATTTATTTCTCACCAAAGTCATAAACTAGAAACCGTAGGATCGTCGGTGGGCCTGTAGAGCTTTGAGCCCAGATGCTTTTTCAGCAGTTCACACAACTTTATTTGCCATTCAATTGACTGGAACCAGAAATTAAGAATTACTTTAAAGAGTTAGATTTAAACCTACCAAATGGATTTCCAAGCGAATGAACAGTGGATATCTAAAATTCTATCAAATAACTGATCGAAGGGCTATTTAAAAGCACCGAGATCTTTCAAAAGCAAGTTCATCAATCACAGTGAGGACAGAAACAAGACCGAGTTTAGTTGTGAGTGTGCCACCATGATGTATGACCGGCTCATCACCGTCTTCTTCGTCCGGCTCCCATAGATCCACTGAAAACTGGAAAAGGTAATTAACAATAGGGTTGGCAAACGCATAGTCGACAAATCGTAAATTCTTTATTTTTTCCTATTGGTTACTTACGTTCAATAAATCTGCAGTTTCTCTTCAACGTGCTAATGTAACCATCCACACTGCTAGGTCCCTTGAGCTGATCTTCCACCAAGTAAGTGTTGTAGCTGGTAGCAATGAAATACCTGAAAATATATGTGTAGAGAAAATGCACAGAAGATAAAGGATTACACTTATCGCAGACAATTAAAATTCCACTTTTGAATGCGCGTCAGACACTTTCTCTTTCGTCTATCGACATTGGCTCAAATTGAAATCCCACAATAAATTAGCCATTTAACCCGTGTCTCGTGTGCATTCAAACGTATGCAAACCGCATTATCAGCAACGGCAACGGTCTTGTAACAAATACAGTCGAGTGCCTCCATAGTGTACGGCCTTGGAGCAGGCTAAGTTACATACTATGACTGTGGCACGCCACGAAGGGTCTCGACTGTAGACATGTTTAATTTTATAACATACCGACTCATCGGCTGGTCCATGTCTTGATGCACCTTCTGATGAGCAGATTCAAATACTTTAGAATGATTAGAATTGAAAAAGAAGAGAAAAAGTTCATAGTTGATACTTGAATTTGAGTCTGAGAGTAGATAATTGGTGAAGCCTAAATTCCATTAAGAGTCAGTGGAATGGCTTAAATTGAAATCTCCTGCCAAATTATGTGTATTTTTTCTGACGAAATACCGTATTGTTCAAATCTTCGGGACGTTTTGTTTTTCTTAAAACTTTTTAAATACTTTCAAGTATTAAAAAAAAACCATCTCAAACTGGCCGTTTACCGAAAAAAGTTGGAGAAAAAGGTGTTCAAACTCTGTCCTAGAATGGGAACCACTTTTTCCCTTGGTTATTTTCAGAGCCCAGGTACTACACTTGAGCATACAACTAAGCTTTGGGCTTGAGATAGGCCAGCCTAGGTTAGCCTAGACCCAAGGCTGGTAGTTATTATTATAATCGTGTTAGCATTAGCTTTTAGCATTAGCCGTAGTTATTGTAAAAGTCCTTGTTAACAATATTTATTCAATTAGTCTTTTAATATACAATGAGAAAAATGAAGCCAACATGTGTATAAGCAGCCTGCCTTATAAACAGGCTTCAGGGGAGGAGAATGCACTCTCATCGGGGAGCATCACATTCGCCTTTGCCAAAGGGCAAAACGTTAACATTTTACGAGAGGCTGTACTATACAAAAAGGAGAATAAGCCAGAGGGTATAACAGCCTAGGTTAACCTAGACTCAGCTTACGCCCTGTTCACCCAAGTTTAGCGGTTCACGGCTAATTTACGTTGGCATACACTAAGCCTAGGGGTCAGTAGTAAACTTAAGTGCAGTACCTGACGTTGTTTACCTTGGGCTACCAAAGCAAAATATGGAAATTATCAACTTTGCAAAAACCCATTTTCTGTGACGAAGAGAGGCGGAAAATAGCTTTTATATCGTTTTTAGCTTAGGAGGGTCTAAAACAACAAGTGACCAAAGGAAAAAATGGTACCCATTCTAGGACACAGCCGGTTTTTGAGCGAAAATACCCATTACTTCATTCAAATTCTTTTTCTCCTACGTTTTCGAACAACATCAAGTCAATTGATATATATATCTCATTGGAAAGAGGAGTTCCAGGGCTACACATTGAAAAAAATAGAGAAAAATTTTTGAAAAACAACTGAGAGAATGAAGTTTTAAAAGTTTGATGGGAGAAACGCAATTATTTGACGGGAGGTTTCACTTACAGCCTTAGAGTAATTTGCTCTAGTGATTTTTTTAAACATGGCCTATGGCTCACTTGTAAGTCAAGCCGGTAAGAGAGTCCCAGCCCATTTCCGTATTTCTTCTTGTTTGCGTTAAAATTGGAGCAAAAACCGACCGTCAATAGTCATGTAGTTGTTTTCCTTAGCTTCAGGCGATGGCTCACACTGGTCGATGATGTTTTCGCAGAACTCTTTTGTCACTCCAACAATCTATAGAATTCTTTTACAAGTTTAGCTTTTGGTAAATACAGTTTACTCCTTGTTCAGCCTCTAGAAATATTTGCAGATCAGAACAAGATAGGTAGTCTTTGTTTGCATACCGCACCATCTAAACAATGACATAGGACAGGTGGTCATGCTTTTTTCAGCAATTTTTGATCTTTTTGAATAAAAGTACCTATTTTTTAAGGAAGATTTTTATACCGAGGCCTCCCAGAAGTCAAAATGTCCTCAGGAATGTGAATCGGAAAGCAGAAATTTCAAAAAAGAGCTTGGTTGCCAAGATATGGCTGCAAGTAAGGTGGTAGATATTCCAAAATGTGGGTAGTCCAACGTCAGGTCATATCTCAGCAACCAACCTACTTTTGAAAACTTTGCTTTCAGATTCCAATTCCTGAGGACATTTTGACTAATGGGGGGACTCAGAAAAGAAAAATTCTTTAAAAAACGAGTACTTTTACTTGAAAATTTATGAAAGAAACACGGCCAACAATCTTTTTGTCTCTGACGCTGACACTAAAATGTCAGTTTAGCTGTCTAACACTTTTTAGAAGAAATCATATCTCGAAAACCAATTGTCCTGTCAAACTTTTATAAAGCGCGTTAGAAAGCTAGCAAATTTATGCCTAAGAGAAGTGCAGTCAGACTTGCCATCTGCTTTACAAAAAATGACAGAAATCAAGTGTTAGTTTAGTTTTGAGGTGTCAGTTTAGGCTTAATTCACACTGGCACTCTTTTGCTAAACTCACTCACTGTTTTTTCAGTTTTTTTCTAAAGCAAGTGGAAAATCTGATTGCACAAATTTGCTAAGACACAAATTCCTCAGTTTTCTAACACACTTTACAGAATTTTGATAGGACGCTTGGTTGTTGATATATGGCAACTTTTACAAAGTGTCAATGTCAATTATGAAAACATTGGCACTGCCCATATTTGGGAAAATTTGTTTTTTTCGCACACGTAACAGAACCCATTTTCGATGTCTGTGCATCAAAGGGTTAATACAAAATGGTCGAACCAAATGGTTCTCACCAAAAAGTAGACTTCAGGTCTTGTGCCCACATCTTTGTACACCTGAAAAAAGAGAAAAAATTAATTAGTGAATGATTCAAAGCAGAGCTGTATCCATTCTCTTTTGAAATTCCGAAAGCTCCGACATTTCGATGTTTTTTCATTTTGAATTGATTGCGTCCCGAAATCTTTTGAAAATTCCCTATTTTTTTTTCTATTCTTCTTGCTATCTCAAAAATTTTATTTATTTTTTGGTTTTAGTAAATGGCTTTGTAAGAAGGTTCGGATTGATGGGTGTCTTTTACGAAGAAGCAGGGAACAAAAATCGTCGGATGCCATGAGTGCGAACAATAGATGAATCAAGGAACAGATAACTTCATAAATCTTCTTTTCTTTCACTTGAAGAAGCATCCGAAGCTGTTCAAGGAGAGAAATAAAGTATTGCAAATGAGGGTTTAGAACAGAACGAGTAAAGAATATGAATCAACCGGCAAACAGCCAAAGCTAGTCTTTTGAAGGCTTTATTTGCTCATTCTTAATAAAGAGATTTGTTTATTTGGTTTCAATTTCCTTTCTAATTTTATATCGGAAGAATTAAACTTTGTTCTTTATCGAAGATTTTTGCCATTCCGTTTCGAAACTCGTACCAACAATTTTAATTGGATGCAGCCCTGGTGGAAAGTCTACCTCCACAAATGAATTGCAATCTATGCGACCTCTCAAAGCTTCATTTGGATTTCCAGCACCTGCTTCCTATAAACTTCTCTTTTGTTTACGTAGAATGGTTATGCCTTTCACTTTAATTTTTTGTTTGATTCTGTTGCTTGGAAGTCTATTGTTGATGTACCGAATCAGCCGGACTGCCGACTTCTCACTGATGTAGCCTTTGTGCTCCGTGTCTGCTTCGTTGAACACGTTGGTGAGCCATCTAAATTGACGAGTTGAGCAATTTTGAATATTTCCATGTTGGCCAAATTTTGGCTAGTCTTTTACAGCCCAAGCCAAAAAAAAGTTGAAGTGGCGGTAAGCTATAATTAAGGACTGAGCTTCTTTCAAAACCCTACCAGCCATATATCAAAAAATCGTCTGGATTAAGTCAAGCACGCAACTTCACAATATTAAAAAAACCAAAACCAATTAATCATTCTGGTACTACTGTATCATACCCCTCCGCCAGATGGTGAAGGGGGCTTGAGAGTTAGAGATGCGCGCACAGCCTTAACTGCGAGATGAATTTAAGCAAGATTCTTGAGAAATAATTGCCTTTCAAGCCTTTCTTGCTATAGTCCAGTGAGGAAAACATGATAAAAGGGCAAAAAATTGCACAAATAGGTTGCAGAAAAAACGACCTTAACCGCAAAAAACTGGCCTAAAACGACTCGCTTTACCGTTTTTAGGGCATTAAAATAGGTTAGGGGCAAATGAGACACCTATTTAAAGGCAGATAGATTTTTTTTTTGGGAGGGGGGTGTAATCTAGTAGAGCCAACAATCTTTCAAAAAGCAAAACCTTTCTCTCAGATTAGCCATTGAGTGTCCACTACCATTGGCATTGCCAGAAGCGGGTCTTCCCTCCGCTGAAAACACATCTATAGTTTGCGGATAACTGATACCAAAACATTTTCAAATGGCCATTATTGTGTCTAGAATGGTCATGGTTAAGCCATCTAAAGCCATTATCTGGCTTTATGAGTTCTAATTTTCATTTTGTCTACGGTTTAGCGTTTTTCTTTCTTTGAAATTGTGCTGAATAAATTTTTGTTTTAGTTCATAGATGGTCAAGGAACATATAATCGAACTGTCGGATGCCGAATGAGGTGAAGCAAGCACGTCAAGAAAGGTAAAGTCGTATACGAATGAATTTAAGTTAAAGTTTTCCTTATATGTTACGTATGTTTTTGTAGTGAATCGTCACCCATCGGAAAGAAAAAGAAACGGCTGGCTCGCGAGTAAAAAGTTGAGTAAACCCTGAAAGTTTCAACTAAGTAACAAAATTTAAATCTTTACCATTTGATCCATTGCTAAGCGCCATCAAACCCACTACCCAGACTAAAAGAAATGTTTTTAAAGACAATTCCCAACACCAATCAAAACCATTAGCATCATCAGGAGTGAGAGCAATCAAGTCAAGCACCTCATAGTCGTCTCCATAGATGACAGAGAAAACACAGTCCTCCTGAATTTCTCCACTGCTGTTCTCGGTGGCTCGTAAATTCTCAGTGTTCCAGCCAATACGCACCTCTTTGATGGAGTCGACGGCAATCCTAGCTTTATGCGGCTTTTTATTGGTGGGCGTCCAGCGGATGTAGGCCAGATCTGCGTCCAGACTGAACACTCTGCGAAACTGCCGAACATTAGTTCTCAATTTGATCAACTCTGTGCCATTCTGCATGATTTGGAAGCAGTCATTGACTAAATAAACCATGAGTTAGAGTCTTTTTCGTCTTTAAAAAGCTTGTTTCTTTATTAATTATTAAATAATTTTTATTAAATACGTGTGAGAATCACTTTATACAAGGTATATTCCACGTCCGCCTAACAAACCCTTATGATGGGGCATCCCATGTAATTTAGATGGGTATTGAAGTGAAATCGCATGTATTCAAATTGTTTTGGCTGAAGAGCCATGTTTGGCTCTAGACCTTTTACTTATCATGCAATAAACTTAACCAGCTTTTTATTTGTATATGAAAATTTGCAGGCAAAAAAATATTATGAGAAAAGGCGGAGAGTAATTGCAGTCAATGTAACACTCTAATGGACCCGCCATTAATTCCTTTTAAATTGGTTTACTTTGGGGGACTAAGTCAAAAAAATCAATTTTTTTTTGGGAAAAGTGCTTACCCACACCTAAAAACACGTTTCCTATACACAACAGGTCCTGTTACACATAAAAAAGTGGTTAGAAGTGGTTTTGGGGAGGAGACCAGACACCAAAGTTTGGCTAAACTTTTCTATGTTTGACGCTAAACTAAGCAAATCAAGTGGTTGTGTGCTGGGTGAGGTTATTAGGTTGTGTCATAAGATCTTGCGGTTTTTGTTCAAAAGTTTAATGCGCACTATTTTTTATTAGAAAAATCATAACAACTAATTAATAGTAATACTAAGGGTAATAAAAAAAATAATCTCTTTCCAATTCTACACCTTTTTCCCGTCGTTCTTGCTATTTTGAATGCCCTTGATGTAGAATCCGTCTGGCTTTGAGGCAAAGAATTCACAAGATTTTGATGAACTTTTTCTTCAGAGGCATATTGTTTTTCAGGCAAGAAGTGCTAAAGCGATCAAAAGAGATGATAGTCTGATGGAGGAATATCTGGCGAGTATAAGATAAGGCACCACTTCCCAGCCGAGATCTTTGAACTTTCTTTGAGTAAGTTGAGCGGTGTGAGGTCTAGAACTGTCTAAACTTTTATCCCCTTCTTTGAAACGAGAAGACCATCTCTGACATTGACTTTACTTTTATGGACTTGTATTGATTGCATCGTCTAGACCTCACAAGTTCTTCTTGAGCTTCAACTCCAGAACACCCTGAATCATAAAGAAAAAGTAGCATGTGACGGATATGAGTCAATCATCTAAAAATTGTATAAAAGTAAAAGAATATACAGTCGAACTTCGATAATTTATTGTGCCTCAATGATAGCCCGCACAACAATTTTGTAACATTTTTTATTGCTCTTTCAAAAGCCTTTCAAGAGCCAACAAAGACCAAGAAGTCACGGGCTGCCAAAAAGGTACAGAAGGCGCTGGCGGCTAAAGAACAGTGCAAGGATGGTCCAAAGACAAGAATGTGATTCTCCTCAAGTGGCCTTCGCAATCTCCCGACCTCAACCGATCAAATCTCTTTGGGCTGTAGAGAATATTTTCTCCGAAAGAAAAAGCTCAAGAATTTGGCTGTTTTCATGGAAGTAGTCAAAGAAAGTGGCGTAAAATTCCAATAGAAACGTTGATGAAACTTGTAGATTCTGTGCCACGTCGTTATCGGGCCGTTATTAAGACTAATGGTTATGCTATGAAGTACTGAATGTTAAGTAAAGATGTTGTCCCATCTTTTTGCTCGTCAAAAATGAAGGTTGGAATCATACCTTTCAAATATTATTGTAACGGACACCCATCAACACGGCTCATAAATTATGAGTCATAATACAGCATTTGAAAGAGCAAAAAAAAATGCTACAAAATTGTTGCGCAGGCTATCATTGAGGCACAATAAATTATCGCGTAACACAAGTCTTTTTAAAAATTTTACCCTTGTCCCATTTTTTTTGCTCGCTACTGTATATAAGTAACTATTATTATTTTTGCTTTGAGTACAGTAGACTTTAAAGAGGAAAACCCAGTCATAGCGCAAAGCACTTATGGTCCAATTTTGCATAAAAATGTGGTTCATATTTTTTATTTTACTATTTCGCTCCCTTTTTGAAACGACATTCAATTATTTTCCAGTCAATTTCTTTATTGTGGGAATCCCAAGAACATTTATAATATTTGTTTATTCGCGTGCAATTAAGGCTTTTTAGAAGCGAAAACCCAAGAAAAAGGCTGGAAAAGAAAGAAGGGGGGGGGCA
This sequence comes from Subanguina moxae, assembly GCA_000981365.1. Classification (NCBI taxonomy): domain Eukaryota; kingdom Metazoa; phylum Nematoda; class Chromadorea; order Rhabditida; family Anguinidae; genus Subanguina; species Subanguina moxae. Next base: position 13,231 of record BBSZ01014470.1, read on the forward strand.
ATGGCTGTTGTTGATGGAACACAGCATACACCACTGCTGCTTCATTGAAAGCTTGAAGAAGTCTGGTCAACAGGAAAGCCAAACTAAATGACATCTCAACAGCTTAATCAAAGCCTTTTTGAGGGGGAAAAAAGCTACTTAGTTGCACCCCTCCAATCCTGCGAGCTATTCAGTTATACACCCCCCCCCCTTAAGTCCTGTGAGCTATTTTCATGCATCCAGAGCAATTCTCGAGTGATTTATGTCTCAGACGAGAAATAAATAATGGGAAATAAATGCATCTAGAGACACTTAAATATGACATGTTAAAAAAGCGAACTTTTTGAATACATGTTTCAATGAAATGTTTCAAACCAACCAGTGGAAATCTTTTTGTCTGAGCAAAAGCTAACTGTCTTCCGACCAGGCGATTTCTGCCTATTACTGATGTTGTTCTGGCCATTAGTCTTGTTGTTATCACGTGTGCGTAGAGAACTTCTCAACGGAGAGGATCTAAATTAACTAGTTTTGGTGGAAACAAGTGTTTAAGTCTTTTTTGCTCAGACTTTGAGGTTAATAAAAAGTCTCTTACTTTCGGTAAACCCTATGCTTGCGTTTTCTTCTCTGTTGTTGTTTTCGTCTTCTAGCAGTTTTCTTCAATATTTTCTGCTTTTCAGCTTGATGTTAAGCTTTCAGCTTCGCTTTTTTACCGAAAGCTGAAAAGCGGAGCAACAGAGAAGATTACGAAAGACCAGCGCAAGAGGACGACAGCAAAAAGGGTGATGATAGAAAGGATGGATTACTCAAAGGGATTACTTATGATTTTGAATTTCATTTATGCTCTCCAACTGCAACCGTGCTGGATGGTCTATGCTCGAACCGAACCAAGTAGATGTCCACTTGGTGCAATCTTTTTTTCATACGTTCAGGCTCTAAAACCCTTTTTCCTGGGTTAATTAGAGTATTTCAAAGAAGGTTTGATAGGGGTCAATTACCGCTTTATAGTCTATCTTTCAATTTTTTTGTAATCTCGCTCAGACAACAGTTCGACACCTAAAAATCTACTCAGATACCTGGTAAAGCCCTTGGGATAACCCAAGGCTGAAAATCAAAACAAAAGAGAAGATTCAAAGGCCAGAGCTAGAAGACGACAGATAAGATGCTGTCAAGGGCTGCTCCGCTGCTTAGCGGCCAAAGACATCGAGCCTATTAAACTCAAAGTATAGAGAGCTCTTTTAAACAATAATATCTTTCAGAGTCGGGAAGTAAAAAAAAATTCACACCAAGCGGACATCCACTTGGTTCGGATGATGCCTAGATCATCATCATCCAACATAATCGCGGTTGATGCATAAATAAGATTCAAAATCATAAATATTCCTTTCAAGACAAAATGCGCTGCACTGAAATGTCGTGTTCCCGAAAGAATACAAATTATATACAAAATCTCACTTGTTATGATGCCCTTGTTTAGTTGACATACAGTGAAATAAAATGAGGTGAACTACCCAAACTGTTATAGAGGAATATTTTTATAGGTAGAAAAATTCATAAAAATACACATCATTTACTGAGAAGACACATGATAAAACCAGCCTGTATGAGAACTTCCTCTTTTTATGCTTTGAAGCTAATGTTTTTTTTAATTTTATTGATTTATTTGCTCTTTACTGCTCTTTATTCTTCTGTATGCTCATATAAAATATTAGTGTAGATATTTTAGGGTCGAGTGAGCACAGAAGTGGCAAAGAACTCAGTAAAAATTAAAAAACAGAACGTATTAGGTTGTCTGGAAAGTTTGTGCGGGTTTGAAATTTTTAAAAAATCAGCTTGGTCTCCTCTATGCCTTTAATAATTTTTTATAATTTTGAGTTATTTTTTGGCTGTTATTGTCTCGTTGAATTATGTAATTCTGACAATTTTTAACAACTTGATTATCTCAGTGTATTTTTCAATAATTTCTTTTAATTTTTTCAGTGTGTAGCCTTGGAAGTCCTATTTTTAATGAAGAATCAATAATAATTTAGAAGGAGAGTTCTAATAAAGAATAAAAGGTAATTTGACAAGAAATGTCTAAATAGGCTAAACATAGGTGAAACAGGGTATATGCTGAGTCTAGAATAGGCCATCCTAGGTTAACCTAGGCCGGCCTACCTTCAGCCTAAGGATTGTAGTCTATGGTTATAGCCCTTGGCTTATAGCCTAAGGCTTAGGGTAGGACAGCCTAGGTTAGGCGAGACGCAGGGTATACCCGGCTGTACACCATAATTTACGCGAAAATTTGTTACGAAGTACATTTGTTACACGGTCACTTTGTTACGCCACAAAAATTTGCACATGCTCATTTACAGTACTCATTTTTGAAAGGATTTCTTTATTCTGAGGCACCCCAGCAGGCAAAAAGACCTCAAAAATGCAAATCTGAAGACAAAATTTCAATAAGAGGTTTGGTTGTTGAGATATGATCAAAACTAGGAGAAAAAAAAGATAAAAACTAAGTTTGCAGCTGGCTATGATCATATGATCATGAGGCTATCAAACTTGTACGCGATCCTGTATTCTTTTGCAATCGGTATGTTTTTTTGGCTATTGTCTCCGCGTATATCTGAGTCTGTTTCTTTAGTGCTGCTGTTTACTGTCGTTTGGGGCAATTCGATTTAGCCACCCAGGATTGTCGCACAGCTATTGTATTGAATCCGAACTGCGCCGAGGCTTATGCTCGCCTTGGTTAAGTCATTTTATTTATATTCCTACTTTTACAGTGTGATATTTTCTTTTTTTACAGAATGATGCTTTCGTCTTCTTCTACTGTGGGAAATCTTACTTAGTTGGTAGAGGTTTATTAAAAAGCGCTGGAGCTTAATCCCGATGATGATGGCTACAAGCGAAATTTGAATTTTGTAAAAAAAGTTGAATGAGGCTGAAATGACGGCTGCTAAGCGGGGGGTAGTTTGTTTTTTCATTTTTTATTTTCTCGTTCAACTCAGCTGTTGCGGAATGCTGTCTTCCGGATTTTCTGCTTTTCTCAACAATCCTGAGGCTATTCGAATGACCACGCAAATCATCAATGATCCTAGCGTGATGTCTGAAATTATGGGTAGTTTGACTGCCGTAAGTGGAACTTCGAGTGGCTTGGAAGGTCTTCTCCGTGCTGTGCAACAGTTTCATGTTCAGGAATATTATATTAAAAATATCGTTTCTGATCTTGATGTTAATGTGGGTTGTAGAAATGAATAAAAGATCCTACTAAGCTTGTTTTCAGGTATGCTAGAGAATAATTTGAT
>BBSZ01014474.1:0-10511 GCA_000981365.1 Subanguina moxae
GAATCAATGCAATTTGAATCACAGCTAATTAGCGATGATTCAAATTACTTGATTTGAATCATTGCAAACTAGCTGTGATTCAAATTGCATTGATTCAAATTAACTTTGACTATTTTAATTTGAACACAATTTGAATCATCACCTTTTTCTAACCCCCTGATTCAAATTATGATTCAAATTAATTTAGCAAAAATAATTTGAATCAGTGTAATTTGAAAAGCAAATAATTACCAAAGATTCAAATTTAATTTGAATCATTGATTCAAATTGCCATCACTGGTCATAATGCAGAAGAAATTCTTCTAATTATTCCCCCTAATTCAAAATCGTGTTTTTGTTATTGTAAATACTAAATAGTAAATCTAAGACATTTAATTTTGTATTGAATTGAAACATCTACCACTGATTGCAAGTTTAAAATCGACTTGGTGACAAAAATTAATTATCTTCTAAGGTTTACCATTACATTTGGCAACCATTCATTTCCTATTTTTAAAATTTGTCTCTTATCTTTTTTGTCAAAAACACTTCATAATAAAATTAATTTTCGTTTTATGACAAAATTAACAACTTTGCTAACAAATTCCAGGCTCGGTAACATTGTAATCTTTTTACTTTTGAGTAAGTAATTTCAAAGAGTAGAAAAATTTAGGACAAAATAGAGAAAAGTTGTTAGTAGTCATCGATTATTATCACCAGCTAATAAGGAATGTGAATATAGCCTTTTTTGGCTACTGTTAAATTTATTCAGCGGTATTTCAAAAAGATAGGGGTCATCTTGGTCACATCCTGTTGTTTTAGCTTCTTTTAAACATTTCTAATACGCTAAAAACGATATAAAAACTATTTCTACCCGTTTTCGTGATAGGAGGTCGGTTTTTGGGAAGTCGGCAATTTCCATATCTTGCTTCGGGGTCCAAGGTAAACCACCTTATAATGCTATTTTGGTAGTTTTAGAGCTTCGGAACTACACTTGGGCATACTACTAAGCCTTAGGCTTAGGGCAGGCAGCATGAATTAGCCAAGATTCTGTGTATATCCTGTTTCACCTAGGTTTAGATGTTCACGTGGCATACCCTAAGCCTAAGGCTTTGTATTGGTCTCTTGGTCCCTCAAGGCAAAATATAGAAATTTTTGATTTCCCAAAAATCGAACTTTTCTAATGAAAAGGGCTGGAAAATAGCTTTTAGTGTATTAGAAATACTTAGCAGAAGCTAAAACAGCAGAGCAGACCAAGGCAAACTGTCCCCTCCCATTGTGGAGCAGGATCATTTATTCTATGTTCTTTTTTACTCATCAACTTTATTGTGCTATAAGACTACTACCATTTTCTTTTTTTTTCAATTTTAATTTAACTATTACTCTATTGGCAACAGATGTGTCTTTTTAATAGGTTTTTAGCAGTTAATGTTTTCGTGCTCATTTGTATCTTTTTTGTGCATTTTTTGTCAAAATATTTGTTAACTAAGCTAAATACTACCACATATACAGGGATAATCATTTCTTTTTGCCGTCTAGCTTGTTTGTTCTCTCTCTATTCATCCTAACAGGTAATTTTTGGTTTTGTTAATTTGCATTTAGCCTATTTACCCCTTTAGCAAAAGCTAAACATATGAATGCTATTGGCAGATTATTGCTGTTGCTCCTACTATTATTTCAGTTATGTGTCTTTATTTTTATGTCTTCTTGTTTTGTCGACTAATAAACACAAGAAGCTTTGATTATCTTGATTTGAAAAAATCAAAAACGTTTACACTTAATGTATTTTTGGGAATTTTGTCCAAGCCGAATTATTGGGTTGGCAGGTTATTATCCAGCGTTTTAAGCCGCTCATAAATATAATAAATTTTATTTAAAAACAGTCATTGATCAAAAAGTTATAAATAATGCTACGTTTTGAAGATTGAGCCAATTGTCTTATAATTGCACAAGGAACGCCGAATGCAACAAAATTTGAAATACATACCAAAATTTTTAAAAATAAGTTTATGAAAGCTAAAAATTGCCAGATGATCTTCAAATATTTTCGAATCCTGGCGACTGAGGATAAATTAGCAATACAATTTATTGTGCGAATGCAATCAATCTTTTATGTGCAATGACATTGAATGTCCTGTGTGTCTCTGCGTCCCTGCTATTAATGGCTTATTAAACATTGTTCACTCATTATTGTTTAAAGTTTTCAACAACCATCGTGCCAATTTTACTATTTCACAAATAAACAACGTTAGAAAGACTAGTTTTTACTTTAAAACACCAGAAAAATGAATATTTATTCAAAAAAAAAAAGAATAAAAGAATTATGAAAAAGTAGGCCAGCGAAAACCAGGTCTGGAGCGTACGCCTTTATAGTATTTGGTGTAGCAGTTTTTAGAAAAATCATCAGCACTTCTTCCATCTCCATTCACACATACGTCCTTGGTTCCAAAATATACGTGTTCTTGCATGATTCCGTCAATTTTCTTTTCACAGTACACAAATACATTTGTAGCAATCTCATATTTTTCTGGCATTTTTCTCTCACCATTAAATACGTGGTCGCGAAGCTCTTTTTGGTGAATCGGACGACCAGCTGGGCAACACATGCACAAGGTGGGGAACTCATCCATCCATCCTTTTTGGATCAGCTGATGAGACAATAAGTGTGCTGAGTTGTTGTCATAAAGTCCACCGCATTTGCATGGGCTTTCATCTGAAATAAAATTAATCCGTCGACTCTGGCCGCACGGACTTAGGGTAGGCCAGCGTAGGTTAGCCATGAACCATTAAACTTAGATAAAACAGAGTAAGCGTCGCTTTACGGGTAACCTACGTTGGTTTAACCTAACCTTAAGGCTTAGTTGTATGCCTAAGTGCACTAGAGCTCGAGCATTCAATACAAAGCCACAGAAAATGTCTCTTGATGTAGTTCCCCAATGTTTGATTTTTTAAAATCTAATGGTTAATCAGCCCTCTTCAGAAATGTTGCGAAATTTTTTTCTAAAAAATATATTGCCACGAAATATAACTTCTAAGATTTAGGTGGTCACAATCCTACTATAATGACAGCCTAAAGAAGTTCCAAGAATTTCTTCTTTTAACAGGGTGGAGCAATTTCCCCTCACAATTTTATTTTGGTCATAACTTTTTGAGTTTTCCATATTTCGCCGAAATTTTTGCTTTTAAGCTAAGAATTTAGGAAAACGAATGACATGAAATTTGTAGAGATTTAAACACTAATCAACAGGAAAGAGCAAAAATAACGACAATTTTAAAACATATTCCTGTTTTACACTCTTTCCATTCACTTCGAGGCAGTATTTCAGGCGGCTTTGGTAGGCTTTGATTGGGCTCTAGGTAAATTCATCAACGATAAATTGATCGGGGTAAATTCATAACTTCTTATTTAAATTTTTCGACTCGTCTTGAAGAAATAACTGCGATTTTGCGGTTTGTTTTGCAAGTAATCTTCAAACTTTAAGTTGAGATGTTTTTCCATGGAGCAACCAAACCAAGTACCGTAAAACCTCTATTAATACCGTAGTACCAAAACTATTATGTCAGACCAACCTGTCAAATGAAAACCTTCGCCCTGAGATGACCAAGTAGCTCTGTATTTGTTGTATTCCTTCATTGCAATTTTATACAAATCAATGTTTTTTTTCGCACTCTTCAAGCTTTCTTTTGCCTGTGCTGCATTGTCCAGAAATTCAGCTGAGGGAAGTTCAATCAAATTCTCCATTCTGCTGCAAAGCTCATCAAAAAATTGATCCACTTCTTTATCGGCTTCTTGCTTGCTGAATAAAGGGCGTGATCGCATCTCCATTATTTTGGCAAATTCGATCTCGAAATTCTTCCAGCTATTGTTGAGATGTTCATATTGCTTAGACATGACTGTCAAAAAGAGACAGAAATAAATGGAGTTTCTAATAAAAATGTTATTTATGAGGTTAACTATGAGGTTTTACTTGCTGAAGATGAAAAGGTTGATAAAATATTTATTAAAGCCAATTTAGCAACACACTAAAAAACAAAATAGGGCGATTGTTAAACCTAAACTCATGTGTAATAAAAGTAATGAAAGAGCCTTTTAATTGGCCAAAGAAGAGCAGACATATAGAAAATTAGGCGAGAAGGTAAGTAGAAAGCTTTCCATTTGTTGGCTAAGATTTCATAAATCACACATGTTCTTTTTTCTGCTGTTAGTCTTTGCTGCCCATCTGTTGTCGGGATACAATTTTTTGTCGCTAACATTTTTAGATACAAATGCATGTCTCTTTCAAATATTTATAAGAAGCAAAATTGAACATCAAAATAAATTTTGTAAAAATGGTTATTAGACACTTTTGGAAAAATCGATTTTGGTAACCTATAGCGTCATATTTTCTTTGTGTCTACCTATTGTGTTTCATTCTAAGTACATTATGGCTGAGCTTTGTAACATGACATGAACATAATGTGAGTAAAAGTAGTATACAATAGCTATCTCTGGCGCACCCACACCCAATAGCCAAACAGCTAATTTACTATCAAATATTAAACAAATAGCCCCATAATTTGTAAAAAATACAGAATTTAGCCCCATTTTTTACTATCACGCAGGGCCACCCACACAACTGCGCCAGAAATCTTGCCCCAACAACTGCGCCAGGAATTTAGATATCTAAATTGCATAATTTTATGGCTAAATTAATAAAAATCTACTTTACTTTATAGTAGCGCACTTCATCACTCATTTGCGTTAGAAATAAATAAATATAAATTCTAATTAAATTGACTAAAACATTTAATAATATTTGAAATTAGCTTTTGCATATTTTTTCCTCTAACTAAATGGTTAAAACAATAGAACTATTGGACAGATTAAATACAAATAGACAACTGGAAGTCTTATATCGACTAAAACTAATACCTAATTAGCAAAACCCAATGCCTCATTCATGTCGTATTCATGCCGACTGATGTGGTAGATTAGATGGGTGGTCGTCACTTCCATATCCCTCGTTGAGGATTCTGAGAACGGCCCTTTTAGTCAAGCCTTGGGAACGGGGAATGTAGAGGTCCATAAGTCTGGGAATTGGACCAGCTGGCGTGGGATGGGTTGACCTTTTCCTTGACCGCAAAATGGGAATCTCAGCTTTGATGATGTTGTTGACAGATTCACTCGTCATCTCCTCTTTTACGCACAACAGCATATGTGTGTGTGCGGTCCACCACGCTTTTGATATTCTGTGGAAAATGCGCTGTGAACATGAGTTCCGAGGATATTGCCCTTGCAAATCTCTTTACCCACGCGCTAGTCTAGAAATGCAAAATAAACTTATGAATATGTTTGATAATAATAATATTAATAATAATAGTATTATTTTTGGTACTAATCAATTTAATTTTGTAACAGTAAATTTTGCATCATATTCAGATGTATCAGTCGAATAAATGTTATTCTTACTACTTGAATATCTATATAACGAAAATGTATGTTTTACTCCATAAATTATTTTATTATAGCATTCCATAAATCCAAAAATATCTAAAATTCAAATAAACTGTGCTATTTCACTTTGCACCTCAATATTTCTTTTATTATTTTTAGTTATTTAAAATTGCGCGTTATTTGTGGCATAATGTGTCACTTTTTAAAAGCTTTTTTTTTGCTAGCAAATTTTTTCAGGAGAGAATTGGTATTTTCATTTTGTTTATTTCTATTGAGTATTTAGTGATATGTTGTAAAAAGATTTTATAATATATTTCAAAGTTCAGATATTCAGAATTAGTGCTAATGGAGTTGTTTATCAAGTTGCACGACCACGCTGATGTTGTCCACAATGAGTTCCAATATGAATTGGACAGCCAGGTAGGCGTTTTTATAAACTAAGCAATTATTATATGTGATTTTTTAGGATACGTTTAAACAATTGAAAGAAAAATTCCATTCGGAGTGGAATATCAACATTGAAAAGCTACAACTGTTCTTCGAGGATGAACAAAAACTTAATGGACTCGGCGAGAAGAGCATCCAGTCTTTTAGTTTGAAGCGTGTCGAGGGACGGAAACGCTTTGGGCAAGTACTACGTAAAAGTGCGAAGAAGGTAATTTTCATAACTGTAGCCTTGATTTTATCAGGTGTGAGTCAGATATGCAACGAAAAATAATTTATTTTTTGGAGATTATTGAAATTTTGAAATTTGTTAAAATTTTGGGATTGTCACTGTGTAATTGTCACATTTCTTAAACAATAATATTTTGTGTTTTTAGTCGTCGGATTTCGCCAAGCGGATGAGGTCGACATGACGGACGACCAAATGTCACAGCGGGAGCTGATTCACAGAATTCTCGTGCTAAAGGATTTGCACTCAGCAAATTACGGCGTTGATTGCAAGGGGGGATTGAGCATAATAGATTTTAAGGTATATTTAATTTACTTTTTTTATTAGTTCTATCATTTTGATTTAGGTCTGCGATAATTATGGAAAGGCTGAGAAATATTGGGTAGGTGAAGACAGAACGGAACGGCAACGGGTCGCGCGTTTGTGTTTTGAATCCTGGCAACTCGAACCGATGATAATACAGGCGAACGATTCCATTTTCCAACAGAAAGAGCTCTTCCGAAAGAATGGGATCCAATGCAAACCGAGCCGAGATTTTGACATATACTTGGCGCAAATCCGCAAAAATATTATTTATATTTCTAGTTCTTTGTAAACAACTGAATAAACAAAAATTGTGCCAATAAAAATTTTGTGTAATTTTATATAGTCAGATAATAAACACAAGACGGATAAAGGAAGGCATCGGTTTCATTTAAAGCGGGACTGTTTACTCATTTATTTTGTGGCATGCGTCAAATGTGATTCAAGCTAACTTTTAGAACAGTTAGTTTTATGGATGTTAGTTTCCAAAAAATTAATTTTTTAGCTGAGTTTTCTATTTTGATTTTTTTTTTGTAATTAAATAGTTTATATAAATCTCCATTTAACTTCTAACAATAAAACATTTGACTACTATTCATTACCTGTGCACAAACCGACAGATTGGAATTTCAAAAATCAGCTTTTTCCTTTTAAAGACCATTATATCCAAATTTTTGTATGGGACATAGCTTTACGATCTCAAAAGGCACAACTATATTTCAAGGGCTATCGAATAAGCATAAACTTTCCAATGAGAAACTGAGCCTCAGTGGTCGAAGTGCTATCCACAAGCCGATGAATTGGAACTAGCTGCATTCGCGCCTCTGGCGTCTTTTTATTGATTGGGTTTACAATTTTGAAAGGAGGGTCAAAAACGGGGTGTAAGGGGGATGAAAGGAGGGTAAAAGAGGGTGAAAGGGCGGTGAAAAGGGGGTAAAAGGGTAGTGTAAGGGGGGTCAGTAAAGGGCCCAAGAGTAAGGGTCCACAAGTAAGGGACCAAAGGCCCCAGGGTAAAGTATAAAGCTAAGATTGGGTGTGGGTGCGCCAGAGATAGCTATTGTATACTACTGTAAATAAATAAATATATTTATTGATAATGTAAAAATGCTATTACGGCTTGTTGTAAGTTACCAAGTGAAACTGAAGTTTGACTGTGTCATACATAACTTGATCGTGGTTTAATCCGTTGTTCTAAACACCTTTTTTGTCAAATAATTTGTCAAAAATGACTAAAACTAATTACCGGAAATGCTTGATTTTCGCCTTGTATTTGGCTGGTCACTCGTCCACATGCGTGATATCCAACTTTATCGTCTCCAGTGGAAAATATGGTGTAGATGTTGTCGGCTTCATACCTGGGTCTAAACACAGACAATATTTCTTTATTTATTACTTTTTTATTTATGTATCTATCTTTAAATATCTAAACCTAGAATTTATGTCGGTGAGAAAACGAGAACCGCAACCCATTCCATTGATCAGATTGCAACTACCTAGAGGAATAACGCAGAGAAAAGAGCCCCAGTTTGCTCCAGCCACTCCAATAAAAGTGTTGACCAAGCCGGAAAGAGGTGGTCCAATGTCTTCATTAGTGTCGGCACAGATTCCACCCATGATGGCCTAAGTAATTTTTAAAAAGTATTTTACTTGCAGGCCTCTGTAAAACAGTCAACCTTTAATAACCCAATACCGCCAGGGACCACACTATGATTGACGGATTATCGAGGGTGACAAGTTATCGAGATCAATTTCTCGATAAAACCACTTCTTGGGAACTTCCTTGGGGTGAAGAGTTATCCAAGTTGCCGGATTTACGAAAATTGACTGTATAAGTATTGGGTTGTTAAATAATTTTTTGCGCTTTTGTTTGATTGCTTGTCTCAAAATGCTTTCCTGGGCACATTGCAAAGCATAATATAGCATTTGAAAGCGCTCGAGCTCATCTATCGCATTATTATCGTCGTTTTTTTTATCTCCACTAATTTTACCCCATTTTTAGGATTTCGAAATGGCCATCCCCGCTGACCAAAAACAACACTTTCGACACCTGTTTCTCGTCGCCTTTAATAAGGGTCAAAAATTTGCATAAAAGGAGTTGAAGCTATAGTTAAAAGAAGGCAAGACCCTGCACAGGGGTCTAACCTGTTTTTTAGCTTGAAAAAAAAAATTGCAGGGCTTAATCAAAACATGGTAGAATTCCCCAAAATAATTTATTGTAAAGAATATTATTGTCTTTAAAAACTACCTTCCTGGCAATGGGAGAGCCCATTGAATAACCAATCACATTCACTTTAGAATTGGTGTATTGGGCAACCGCAGTGATCATCATTCTAATCTGCAAGAATTTTAATTAAGTTTACTTTAAGGTTCGCTTTACAAAAAAATCATATTGGTAAATTACATCTGTAAACATACTCACAATTTTAGTGTAATGGCAATTCATTGTGACAAAGAGAATAGGTGTTTTCCCTCCATCTCCATAGGTCGTGCCATACACCTCTTCATCACTGTAACCACTCGCCAAAAAGAATTGCTGGATTCGACTAAATGTGCCAGCTAAACGAAAAATTGTTTAATGCAAATTTTTTTCTGTAAAGTTTGCCAAAGCACCAGTGTTTGTAATTCCATGCACCAAAATTACGGGTCGATACCTAAAAAGATAAACACTATTTTTACATACCACCGCTTAAACTAGCTTTGTGGTTGTTCCAACAGGATGAACTCCTCCTCCAAAACTTCCTCCTCCGCCCACATCTTCTCGAGCAAGCTCTGTGTCTACGGCTGAACCATATGTCTGTACCAAAAATTGTCTAAAATGGGGCGAAAAAGTTGGTTGGACCGCTTCAAAAAGCGCTAGAAATAAGAATATTTGCAAGTAATTCGTGTGATGGAACATTTAAATTATTTACAGATTGCAAGCTCTATTTATGATAAATAATAGCTGGCTAGAAGAAAACTGGGTAGAAAGTTGGTTACAAAAGGTTGCAACAAAGAAGACAGGCTTTCCATTGTTACGTAACCTTTATATATTTTTTATTTGCAATGGATGACTCTTAAGGTTCGCCTAGGGGGTTGATGTCAATTAAACAAGTAATTCAAACTAGTTTCTGTTGCAGACAAATATCAGCTAAGCAAAAAAGTAATAAGTTATGAAAATAAAATTATAAAACAAATTACAGTTTATGAAAGATAAACTGAAAAATCTACAAAAATATTTTGCTTGATTTTTAAAGGGCTGAATCTTTCAGTAACAACTTATTACTGTAACCATGTCTGGCATAACAATTTAATGGACAAAACATAAACTAAATATTTTACGACAGCAGTCGAATTGTGCGCATTTGTGATGGATATAATTCTATTAGTTGTTTGTTTTTAATTGTTTTTTTAAACAACTACCGTATTTCCTTTAATAAGAACACTCCCCTCACCGAATTCGAAACTGTTCTTGACACTGTGTTTTTAACATAATTTTTCCGGACAATTCTCAGGCAATTTAACATACACATTGTAGCTATGATAATAAGCTGGAATTTAATTGGTAACTTGCGTGAGAGTCGTTTGGAAAAAGTTCAGTCAATCCTTGTTGATTCGGCACCCTTGATAACTCAGCATCCCAATTAAGCTGCCGAGAAGCGGTTTTACCGAGAAATGGACCTCAATAATTAATAACATTTTAAAAATTTTAAGAAATTTGAGATTTCCATTTTAGAGACTTCTTCTTTGAACACATAATTTGACAAAAGATTTCAAACAGCCAAAAGTTTTGGTTTACCTTGCTGCCCAATTATTCATGAATTTGAAAGAGCATGTTGTTTTTTTATTTTTTATTTTTCCAACAAGTGTGTCATTGGACTTTGAAAAGACTAAGCTAAATGCTTTTAATTTGTTTTGGAACTAATAAAACTTCCACTAATTCATCTGCGTGGGTGCTATTATCGTTAAAAGATTCACTTGTTTGCTATGTCTCTGATGGAGGGAAAAGCTCTCTACGACAATGATATGAGCTTCTAAAATGAAGTTAATTTGGTTCCTGCTCTCTCGCTTTTATTTAAATAAATTTTATTGATGTGAAAAAAACAAGCAATATACCAATCGAAAAAGAGAATAGAGCTTTCTAAT